>QUSF01000064.1:948890-1190307 GCA_003676055.1 Chloebia gouldiae | reverse complement strand
ATAACAGTTCTCTAAAGCAGAGTTGTAGCATATTAAACATACCAATATGTAGAACCTGACATATTTTGATTGCTAATATCTAAGGTTAATATCTAAGAAGAGAAAAAAAAGTATACTTTACACTCAATTTATACTTTTGTTAGCTAAACATTGAGAAGAAAACAGTAACAGACATAATGCTTATTTGACACCTCAGGTCTACACCCTGCAGCTGCTTTTGGAGAGAATTAATGCTTCCAGCAAATCTGGGTAACTTAGGCCAAAGAAAACAGTACTTTAAAGAAAAGTGTGAACTTTTCTCAGCTGTCCTGATGCATATTAATTTTAAAGGCTCATTATAACCATATAAATACTCCTGGTTTTATTACTCATTTCAGCTTTTCAGCATGATGTTCAGCCAATGCAGATATTATATTTCTGTAGAGGTCCAATTGTGTACACATACTCTGTTCAGACAAGGCAGCAATCTGTTAAAACTTTAGTTGATTCTAATGTGCAGTTTTAAATGAAGCCTTAGTCATGCTTGTCCAGTGACCAGTTTGTTGTTCAATTTAATTAAATTAATATAGTTAAGAAATTTTATGCATACATTTGTACCAGCCAAAGGTGTTATTTTTAACTTGAAAATAATTTAAGTAATGTACTGACATATATTTTTTAGGAATCATGTAAAAAATGTAAGACATTTATAATTAAATAATTAAAAAGCCTTATGCTTAGTTGGTCAAACTTAACCAGTGTATCTGAACTACTCACTAGTTCTTTTTTCTTCCATAATTCTACTTTCTGTGCACTGCAGTTGACAAATCTACCTGCACTTTAAGTATTGACAGATAATTGACATTTAAATCTAACAAGACTTTGCATCTTGCATAAAATTGTTTTGGAATAGCCACTTCTGACCAACTGTTCATGAAGACCTATGCAAGTCACAGATCTAAACTAAACTGATTTCTAACAAGATTAATCTGAAAGTGGGCCACAGACTAAACTGATAAAAAATTCAGACTAGCTTTTTCCCCCTGATCTGAATGCACTAAATCAATTTATTTTTCTTTCAACTTTTCTATAAATAACTGGGTCTTTTTTGTCCCTATTGTTTTCCTGTAGATTTTATCTCTCTTAGTCTTTAGCACTTTGCAGCTGGCTGGTTGGTCAGGCCCAAGTGAGGACGGGGTTCTGGGTGTGGTAAAAATAAAATGAGTATGAGAGGTGAAGAAGGCAAAAAAGAAGGCAAGAAAGATTCAAGTCACAGGATAATGACTGTGTTACTTATATAAATTGCTAGTGATGGCGTCTTAGTATAAGAGAGAATGTAAAATTAAATGGAATAACAGAAGGGATACAAAATGAATGAAAAGAAGCAAACTAGACAGATACCTGCTGCATTTAGCAGCTACTCAAGAGAAAGAAAATCTTTGCTAGGAAATTGTATCTCAAGTTGTGGTCTTTGAGGTCTTCAGGACGTGTTTTAGAACTACCCGAAGGGTAGAAGCAGAAGAATCAAATATTAAGTGTGGTGAAGCAGTTGTTTAGAAAGAAGAGAACAAAAAGCAAAGAAACCAGATTATAACTTAGTGCATAGTTAAATCTTAAGGATATTTCTTGCATCTATCTTGCCTCACTAAAAACTTCTAGATGCAGTATTGAAGGCTTCAGTACTTCAAAAAGGAAAAGCTTCTTTATCCAGAGCTTCTAAATGTTAAGAATAGAACAGTGGTAAGCTCTTTCTTAAATATAAATTACTGTGATAAACATGAACCCCTTCCAGTGTTAGAAAGATAAATAACCTGAAAACATAGACATTGAAAGGGATTCTATTCACTGCATAACAGTGCAGCTATCTTGTACAGTGTATTGATTATCTCTTGCAAAGCAAAAATCCAACTCAAACTGCTGTAGAAGCAGGGATGGGGTAAATCAGTGATGCCTTAGGCACAATAAATATTCTCACCCACACCCTGGTGAGGTGCCAGAAAATTGCAATACAGATTCACAAAAAAACCCAAATTTAATTCTTTATTTTATATTTAATTATAATTTTTCCACAGTGGTAGCTTTCTGTAATGAGAAAAAGCTTTGTCCATCTGTCCTTAAAATGTTGTGTTTATGTGTATTTCATTCTTGATGCAGACTGAAAGCTGTACATACCAGAAGTCAGTTTTACTCATCGTATAAAATGCTGCTAAGATAGGAATGACATCTATACTTTACTATGACTGGGAAAGAAGGAATTGGTTAAAGATGCAATATGAAGAAGTTCTAACATGAAAGAAAAATCCTTCTCTCACATGGAAGGGGAGAAATATCTCCAGACACTATTTTGGCAGTTCTTAAGCACTCTGAGTAACAACTGCTGCTACTATCACACTGCACAGGGATCACAGCATGTGCAGCTGCATGGTGACCTAGTTTAGACAGTTAAGTGTGTAGTTTTTGGCTCTCATAGCAGATGAAGTTGGTATCACAGCAGTTCTAACTCCAGTTATTTAAACCATTGTAAAAACATACCTTCAAAATGGATTTCCAAGGCTGTGAGCTAAGAAACTCTACGAAACAAATCTGAAAAATCCAAGATTATTAAGTAAAATACAACCAAACATGTAGGTGTGCTAGTTTTGGCTGGGATAAAAATTAGTTTTCTTCATAATAGCTGAAAAGGGGCTATGTTTTAGATTTGTGCTGTGAAAAATGTGTATTTTATGATTGGTTTTACACAAATGTTACAATGACTATTATATGTGTAATTTTAGAAAGTTATGCTGTATTAATTCTCTTAAGTAGTGTGTTAAATATAGTTTTAGGTTACAACATAATGTTAAAATAGAAACTCTGTGATGTAGGATTTTTTTATTAGCTCAAGGAAGAGATGACATAATCAAGAATTTCTTTGCTCAGAGATGGCAGTGATGGGGCCCATAAAGAGTTACTGACTCCTTATCAGAAAGACAAACATCCTTCCACCTTCTCTCTGTCTTTATGGAACCACTGGGATTAAGGGGAAGAAGGTGACAAAAACCAGAAAAGTTCTTAATTTGCAAGGAATTTATGCATCATGTATGAGATATATGAATATGCAATTGGCTATTGCTTTTAAGGTTATTCCTTTGTTCACAAGGCATGCTTGTCATGGCTTAAGTGCTCGAGAGCATCTGGACATCCATAAGTCTTTGCTTTTTATTATCTTGTAATTGTCCTAACTCTAAATTTTTATTACTCTAATTGTATTACTATTTTTATAACCATTTTATTATTATTAAACTTTTACAATTTTAAATTGGCGTTTTTCACATGCTGGAAACAATGTTGATAAAACATGTATGTTTTAATTACTTCTGATCAGGGCTTAGGCAGAGACAGTGCTTTTCCTGCTCCTCATCCCATCCCACCAGTGAGGAGGCTGGAGGTGCACAAGGAGTTGGAAGCTAGGATAGTTGAGCCCAAATGACCACAGGGATGTTTCAGACCATATGGCATCATGCTCAGTCTATAAACTGAGGGGGAAAGAAAGATGGTGGGATATGTGATAGACCGCTGCTCCCCTAGAGATGGCTGAACAGCCACCTGCCCATGGGAAGGGGTTAGGTATTTTTTTTAAATTTACTTTAATTTAAAAGTTATTTTTATTTTGACACTCTTCAATTTAAACTTGAGTCCCATTGCTCTTTGCAGCACTCTTATCTATCACAAAATATTCTCCATTAAAATGACTTGGGCAAACTTCAGTGCTTCAGTAGGGAACATAGCAGAATTTTTCCTTTGTTGTAAACTTTAAAGCTGTTTTCTTGTCCAAGAAATTCCTAAATGCATCTTTCTTAACTCCAGAGGGAAAATTTCTTTCTCTACCATTCATCACTGAGATTTTGTGGTCATCTCCTATACAGTGATTGAAAACTGAGACAGTGTATATGCCTCATCTGGCCTCTGCAGCTCCTTATTGTTAAGTGTGACACCCAACACCACATCATGCTTGGTGCACTCAAGGTTCCTTGATAGTCTCCAGGAAACCTAACCAACTCAGCTGCAGGGTGGTGTGTACATCAGCTGTCACACATCACTGAGCACCAAGGCAGCCAGCATTGCTCACCCTGGAAGAGCAACCATGAGTTAAGGTCTCCAGCTGACTGACTGGCTCACATCTGGGTCCTGGCCAATACAACTCTTCACACCTGAATTCATTTGACAGCTGCTGTGACCATCTTCTCGTATACCCACAGGGTGAGTAGCTTCCTTCAAGATCTCCTTCACGAATGAGGAAACTGTTTTCCTGTTGATCTGACCTCTTTGACCCTTGCAGGGTGTTCAAAGGTCTGGTGCCAGACGTTAGTGAGCCTTTGAACGTCAAGGCTCTTGCAGAGTGACAGAGCCTTACAGTGCAGGTGTGCGTTCACGGGGGAGAAGGCAGGTAAGCTGCTTCCACTTTGCAGCGCCGAGTTGTGTTGTTTAGAGAACACTCTCACTACTCAGCCGCTACTTTGCCACTCTGGGAACATTTGGGCACACAAATTACTTTTTTGCTTGTGTGTTGTTTTTTTCGGGGTTGGGTTGTTCGGTGTTTTCCAATAACGACCATGCGTCTCGTTAAACCATGCTGACGGCTGGCAAGGAGCGGGCATAAGACTGGGCGTAGATACTTGGATTCAAGGAGAAGCCAAGCTCCCTGCCAGGGAACAGTCCAAACCTCCCTAAGCACGCTTCAACACCGCTTGTGACCTCGTGAAGTGAGAAACGCGGTGAGTTTGTCTTCAGGCCGTGATTTTACACCGAAAACCGCAAACAAAACGCTTGCGCCGCGCAGCGCAGTATCAGGCGGCCCCCTCCAGGCTGCGGCCGCGGCACTCAGCTCATGGCGCCCCTCGGGCAGCGCGCTGCGCTCGCACACCGGATGGGAGCTTTCCCAGCGCTAGACAGAAGGGAGGTAAGCCCAGATGGCGGGCGGGAGCTGCGGCGGCCCCGGCAGCTGCCAGAGCGACCGCACGACTTCCGCCGTGCTGTGCGAGGCCGGCGGCGGAGCTGCTGCTCGTCGCCCCCGCCCGAGGCTCCTCCTCCCGCTGCCGGTCGGTCCCAGGGCGCAGGGCTGACATCACGCCCGGGGTTTCCATCCGACCGCGGGAGGGGGAAGGCCGAGCGGAGCGGCGGCGTGATGGCGGCGGTTGCCCGGACTTAGGAGTCGGCGGCGGAGCGGAGCTGAGCCCACTCCGGTTCTCCCTGCGGCCCTCCCAGCGTGGTCCTGACCCCATTGTTCGAGAGACAGAGCGAGCGAGCCCGCGGCGCGGCCAGCGCGGAGCCGGCAAAAGCAGCGGCGGACTCCCAGGCCCGGCCGTGGCCGCGGGAGCCGCCCGCGTCTCGGGGCTGCGGTACGAGCCGCAGTACACCCCGCGGGGCGCATTGAGGCCTCAGGCCTTGAAGGGGCCCGGGGAGGGTTGGGCCGGCCGGGCCCCACACACCGCAGGTAGGCAAAGGCCGCCATGGCTCTCTTCGCCGTCCGGGAGCTGTGCAGCTGCCGGAGATGAAAGCCAGAGGGGGGCGGGCGGTGCGGAGGAAATGCGGCCCCGCTGCCGGTCCCGAGGGCGGTCGATGGTGTGCGCTGGGCTGGCTTCTCGGGCCCTCTGCCTGTTCTCCGCCGAGAGGGAGGGATTCTCCGGGACTGAGGTGGGCAGTGCGGTCGAGCTGCTGCCGGGCGCTCCTGCCGGGGGAGCCAGTGCGGTGCCGTCAGGGCGGTCCGAGAGCGGCTCCGCTCCGGGCCGTGGGGGGCGCCGAGGGAAGCGATCGAGGAAGGCGGCGGCGGTGGCCTTGGAAGCGCCGCTAGAGAGCGGCGCCCGTGCAGGCCGCACGGTTTGCGGTGCAAGCGGCGGCGCTGCACGCGCTCCCTGTGGGCGGGCAGCGAGAGAGGGGCGCGGGCGGTAGAGGATGAGAGTCGGGATCGGATCGGCCCGGAGCAGAGAGCGGGCAGCGGGGAGAAAGTTCTGCTGCCGCCCGCGATGTTTCCTGGGTGCCCAGGGCGCGGCGGTTCGTGCCGTCGCGGGATCGCCCGGCACCCCGCTACTTCCCCGCGGGGTCCCCAGTCGCTCTTCGCGGGCCCGCTGTAGCTGCGGGGCTCCTTCTGATCGCGCTCTCCTTCCTCATTGCCATTGTTCGCGGTCCGGAGTGGCCCGGCGGTGCGAGCGCAGGGCAGTGCCCGCCCCAGAGCCAGAGTTCCCTCACCACCGCCTCGATTGGCTCGGGGTTGTGTTGTGGCTTGCTCTCGGGGAGCACCCTGGGGCAGGCAAGACCCTAATCTCCTTCACACCGCTAATTCCATGAGGGCGCGAGTTGATCTGATTATCACTGAGCTTATACTTGTGGCCCATTTACCGTGAGCTTAAACTTTCTCTGTTTCTCAGTATTTATGCATCAGATACTGACTGCGTAGTAATCAGGACTAGGAGACTGATATATATGGAATGATGTTCATTCCATCTCTGGGATCTTGCTGGTTTAACTTAGTGGGAGCTCTTGTTGAGTCTTTTATCTTCCCGCTGCTGCCCACAACTGTAAGTGGGTAGCATTAAGTGTGTTCCTGGAAATGCTTGTACTATGTTTTGGGTATGAAATACATTTTACTAAGAAGATCTTAGCACAACATGAATCTTTACCTACCTCTTCAAGTAGGCATTTTTTCTTTACTATTTAGATCTCTTTTGTCGTTAATTCAATACTGTGCTCAAAGTTAGGACATGACTTATAGTGCAGATATGCAGTAAACTGTTCTCACCCTGCAGTACTAAAGAAAATATAATTTCTGTAATTTTTCCTATTCTGGAGTTAGTAGTTCAGCAGAAGTTGCCATCTTTACAGCACCATCCATGAAAAGTTGCATAAAGAAGTATCATGGCAAAAAGAAGTGTATGCTGGAACGCTGCTGCAGTCAAACAAAAAGCAAGATAGTTTTCCCCTTTATTTTGTGCATTTTATTTATATCTTCCAGTTTTTAAAAAATAATTGATACGAAGACATGTTGGTCTCTGGACACTATTTTTTGTTGTTTTCACAGACAGCAGGAAATATTTTTTCCTCAGAAAAGGAAATGGTAATAAAATGATCAGCCATGAACAGGTAACACACACAAAAAAAAAATTTTTGAGTTACAGACATGATGTCAAATATGCCCCCTTTCACTGTTAGTGGGGAAAAAAAAATGTTTAGTATGTCTTCAATTGCAAACATACTTTAAAATTGTGTTAATGTTTTCCTTACGTATTTTAGGTATTGGGAGAAATCTTGGATACCCGCCGAGAGCACTAGAGCAAACACATACAGTGTCTGGAAAACATACAGAGTAGCAAGAAGTGGATTCCTGATATCTTCCTTGTACCTTGCGTGGACTTCTATTTATTTTTTTAAACTTTTTAATTTTTACAATGAATGGGCACAGTGATGAAGAAAGTGTAGGAAACAGCAGTGGAGAGTCAAGGTAAGCACTTGTTTATTTCAGTTATTCTTGGCTATATATTTTCTTACATTTTGTGTACTAAAACTAATTTATATTTGATCTGAATGCTGAAATGTGGTTTGCAGGAAGATCATAGTTAAGAAGACGGGTTTTACTTTCTTACAGGTGCTTAATCTGCTTGTTATGGTCACATTATTTCAGCTAAGAACTGGAGTGATCATATACATGTCTTACATAATAACGCTGAAGTGGTATTAAAGCCATGTTGGCATTCAGCAGCATAGCATCTCTCTTGAGGGGAAAAAAGTGCTTGAAAAAAACAAATTCAGACACATTGAATTAAAGTGTTAAAGCTATCCTCTATGAAAGTGCAAGGCACACACACATAATATATGTTTTATTAAAACCCTAATTAGGTTTTATTATTTTTAGTTAGTTTTTTTGTATTTTGGATTTTATAAAATATACAATATTTATACATTTTTTTCTATTTATTTTACTTTTTTTTTTTTCATTCTTCAGAGCTGTCAGACTTGTGTAGCTGGAAGTGTTAACTTTGTTTTTGGAAGTGAAAGGACTGTTGTCCAGCTGTGTTCTTAACTAAAAAGAAACCTAAAATCAGTACTCTAATGTGAAATTACAGTCTTCTGTCAAGTGCAGAAGGTTCAAGTGTTTGGAAGAGCCTGATTAGAATGTCCTTGTGTCCATGCAGAGTGACAGACAGTTTGTAGGGGGTGGAATTAAGTTCATTTACTAGAACAGTTCCAAGTTCAAAAAGACCCTCCTGCACTACAAAGTTTAGATTTCTAAAACTGGAAATATGATAAACCTAGAGGTTTAAAAATCAACGTACCAATAAAAGGTGAGCATTAGACTTCTCTAAGAGGTAGTTTGTGACTGTGCTGTTTTTCTGCCCCTCTTCCTGTCAGATTACAGCCTGTTCAACTGGTTAGCTAATTCTGTCAGTCAGAGGGCCATAAAGAAAACTATGTTCTGCAGACTATGAAACTTTCAGCTGGGTAGAGAGAGATCGGAATTATTGCCTCATGAGAAGAAATGCAAGAAGAACATATAACTGCCAGCTAATCAGCCAGCATGTGCTGGCCATCAAACTTCTACAGTGTATGATGGACTGGGAAGACAGGGAAGAGAGAATTGTTTAGGTGACCCTGGGTACAGATCAAAAGGAAATTTATGAACAGTGAAGCTAAAGAGACTTCTATAATTCTTGTATATTTTTATGTCAAGCTTCCTATTATATGCAGAAATGTCCTAGAAAGACAGTAGATTTTCAATTTTGTGAATAACTTGTAAGCTCTAACACATAGTAATTTTTGAAGATTTCTGCTTCCTATAAAGTTGATACTGTTACAGTTAAGAAACAAGTTTGAAGTCTTCTCTGGGGCAAAATATTGCTTGTTACTTTAAAAAAAAAATAGGGAAAAGAAAACCTTCCAAAGAACATGAACCTACCTGGGACAAGTTATTGTATGAATTTGCTTACTACTTGAAAGAAACCACCTTGCTAAAGATCAATGGAGAAACTATTTTGTATTGAACTGTGATTGCCCAAAACTATCTGTATATCAAAGTTATTTAAAAGCTGTAGCAGTTCATAGGACTAAAGCAATTAAATGTCATAAAGTTCCATGAATTAAATGAAAAACAAGTATTAGGAGAATGCAAAGTACTCAAAACTTCATGTTTGCCTGGAAAGTGAGACTTTATTCTTCATCTTAAATGTCCTACTGAGGACATCTTAAAACTTAGAAAAATTTTTAAATCCAAACAACTTTTTCCTAGGCTTATGTTGCTTGATAATCCCGTAGTCTAATTCAGAAGCAGGCCTTGGAAAGTTTATTTTCATGTTCATTCTCAGAAAGCTGTTTGTGTAAGTGAAATGAGAAAACTTGGCATTTTAAATGATGGAATGCTCTTTGTTTAACCTAGTTCCATTATTAAAATAATGCAGAATATTTTTATATACTTGGGTTATAGCTGAGTTTTTTACTTTTAATATGTAGGTTTCCAGTACTCTAGATGATTTTTCACTCTGAGGTGAATACCTTAGCAAGCTGCAGCTGTAGACAGATACTTACTGTAACTTGGGATGTGTTGTTGTAATTATTCTTCAAATCTGGATATGTGAACTTTAGAGAATGGAGGTAGAAATTGGAAGCAGAATATGTTTACTAAGATTATAGTGATCCCATCCTGTTCAGAATGCTAGGGATGGAAATTAAATAAGTGAAGAAAGTAATTGAGAATTGCTGCTGGGAGTAAATTGCAAAGAAGATCAAATTGAAGGATTAGTAGGAAGAAAAAGAGATGAAGATGAGTACAGTCATCATCTAAGCAGCAAAATGAGTGTTAAGTAGGAGAACTCTTTGAAAATTTGTGTCAGTTTGTAAATTTGAGACTTCAGTAGCGCAGCAAAGCAGTTCACTTGCCTTTGGTGTATGTTATCAACTTCCATTCCTGTCATTCTGGAGCGATTATAAATGCAGCCTGCTGTAGCAGAGCCACCATCATTACTTCAGAAACTTAAGCAATTGGTCATGGCTGCATTCACAAAAATATACCAGCACATGGTGTTTTATGGAAACACCACAACCTGAGAAAGTTGTTGAAAGTTTGTAGTATTCTCAGCAGTAGGAAGGCTATAGAAGGGACTGATCATAAACCTTTGACTTGATAGTCTGTGGTAAGGGATTGTAGCTTGCCTTTATTCACTGTGTCTAGCTATGAAGGTGATTGTTTTTTCTGAAGTCTCTTTTCTAAAGAAAAATCAATAGTTTTTCACACTGCTTCATACCTTTCCAGCATTGCATCTATTAATCTGTCTGCTAGATCACTAGAAAACTTCCCCTGGTTGCAGATGTTGGTCCTGAAGTTCTGTTTTGGTGCAAGAAGAAAAGTGCATGGCCACATGATTTGGAGTTTCCTTGCCTATTTCAGCCTCTGAAGCTCTAAATCAGTACTAGAACTGAGCATGATGGAAATTAGTGTAAACATTGTTAACCAGTCTTGTTGCTTGGTGTTCTCAAGTTTCTGCCCAATAATCACAGTGGAGTCTACTTTCCAGTTTCTTGTTTACTAGAAATAACTATTCTATAATGTTTTTGTGTAGTTCAAGGTAAAATATCACAGATATTATTCATCTGGATAGCGAGTGTAGACACAAAGACTTACTAAGCAGTATGGTGAGAAGCTTACTCAAGCAGAGCATCTTTGTATAGTGTTCTTGACAGCATTCAGTACAATTCATCATAGAAGATCTAATGTGAATACGTACATTTGAGTTACATAGCAGTAAGAAAGCTTAATCAGCAAGGAAGGGCAGTTGTACCTGAACTACAAGTCAAGTGCCAGGTAGAACAAGGACTGCAGCAGTGAAATGTTGGCACTGTTTGAATAACAATCTGATTGCCTATCTCTTTGCTCTTACGTTTCCTATCTCTTTGCTCTTCTTTCTGCAGAACAAGGCATAGAGGACTTGAGCATACCTTTCTTTCTTAGGTAAAAAGGCATGCGCTCAGTGTCGCTTGAGTGGAAGGTAGCTGGCCATTTTTGCAGGAAGCAGGAAGCAGCTGCTTACACCAAAGACTTCTACAAGTCTTTACACTCTTGAAAGTTGATGTCAAAAGAAGATGGGAATTTCAGTGGGTTTAATTGGTTTTGTGGATTGTAATTTGTGGACCACATAATTAAGTAAAGAGTAAAGACTTGGTCAACAGGCTTCAATTTACTATCTAAATGCATGCCTTCCATAGAAAGTAAAGAGGATTCGTTTAAAGCTGCGACTTTAGGTTCTCACTTTCATGAAATCTAAGTGGCAGCTAAAATAGAAATTGACCAAGGATATTTGCAGAGTTACTTGCATGCACTGGCATCCTTTTAGTAGGAGTTTAATAGATGATATAAGTAAAAATGTGTGTATACAGCAAGAGAGAGCATGTATGTAAAACTCTACATATTTTGATGCATACATACTGCCTAGGAATTCTCAGATTAAAAGTACCTGAATGGTAAAGAAAACTGTTGGTAGCGTGTACTGTAAACAGGTAGTGGATAAAGCAAGCTCTTTGTAGTATTTTTCTCCTTCATTTACAAATTGTTATTTTATCAGGAACAATCTCTTATAGAATTAAACATACTAAAGCATGATAAGGTGTCCAAATCAAAGTTAAAAGCATCTTTTCACTTTTTGGAAGAATTCAGAGATATCATGTATCCAAACCCGAGTTGTTTTTTTTTCCTGGAAACCTTTCCAACTAAAAGAAAAAAATTAAAAATTCGTGAGCTGGCTCTTGATCTGCGTGTGATCTTAAATTTGGTTTTGGAACTCCTGCTGAGTTTATCCCTGTTTTTTGTCTAGCCCAACTGGATGTCACATACCTGTACCACATATTTTAAGTTAAATTCCTTTATTCTGAGAGTTTCAAGGTTTTAGCGGATGGAAACTTTTCATGTTCCTCAAGACAAAGTGAAGTGTTATGGTACTGGCAGTGTATACATCAGACCTGTCCAGATGTCGTCCCTTGGCTGCTTCAACTGTTTTCTTTGGTTGGTTGGCTTTTTTTTGTTTGTTTGGGGTCTTTTAAGGTTTATTTTTGTTTGTTTATTAAATTCAGTGTAATACTTTCTTGCTGGTAGTCTCTAAGGAGCTTCTGGTAAGGGCATCAGTGTGTTGCTGCTGGATCCATCTGTGTTGAAGGTTTCTCAGATTACATAAGAAAGTTGTAGACCCCTACGTAATCACTGATACCTCCTGTCTGTGAAAGGTTCCTGGAACAACTTTGTGCTCGTAAGATGTGTGACTTGCATCTTTCAAATAAAGATTTGAAATGTAGTTCATACAGTCATGCAAGTTGGTAGGTAATCAGTTTAATTTTGATAACATTGCTTTGTTTACAGTAGTAGCAGCAAATAATTAGTCTTCAGGACAGGAAGCTCAATGTGTTAGCCCATACCAGGAAAATTAAGTTCAGTTCATACTCTATAATAGCTGAGGACAGGAAATAACATTTGAAATAACATAACAATTTGATATTCTTTGTGCCCTCTGTTCTTTGCTGGCAGTGATGAATAAGATCACTCTATCTTATGCATTGTAATTAAGTTAAATAGTTAAAATTTCTGGAAGAAATAAAGCTAGAAAAGCTTACTATTTACTTAGTATTTGCCTATAGAAATTTGTGATTTTGCGAGTTTGGCATTTAGTGTCTGTTACTTCTGCACAGTTTGAATGGGCTCTTCATATTCCTGTGCTTGTCTTCCTTCAGCTTGTTTTAACAAAACCCAACAACCAAGCATCAAGGGAGGCAGTCAGTTGTCATCTCAGATAAGTTTCAAAGACTCTGCAGAAAGTAATTTTCCTTTTTAGTATATTGAACTTTAGTTAAACTTTAGTGTGCTTAAATTGTTAGTCTGTCTTACTTGCCTTGAAAGAGAAGATCGCTAAGGTTAACATTGTCTAATGAATTCACTTGAAATCAGTGATGTTAAATTATCTGTTCTTGGATCAGTTATTATCCTAGACAGGAGTCTAAATTTTCTGTCAGCTCTTTCACAAGGTGACTTGTTTAGCTTTTTTAGGATTTTAGGATTCGAGTTACTAGTGCCTAGTTTCTCATTGCATGATCCTCTCAGGGGCACTTTGTTCTAAAGTTCAAAAGGATAAGTGAAGCTGAACTTAAGACTGCGGCAGCTAAACTAATGGCTGTGTGGTAGGATACTTGCTTTAAGCCTGTCATTTTTCCAAAATGTTCCCCAGTTTCATTGCATAGGTATTTATTGGGGGAGTTGGAAAAAAAAGTATATTTGTTTTAACCTGTTACCTGCTTTGGTACCTTCTTTAACCTATGTTGCTTTTCTTTCAAAGAGTTCACAAATAAATACTGCATTCAGGCATAGATTTGAATATGTAGGGAGTACCCAGAGACAGTATTCATTAAAAAAAACAGGAAAATTCTTTCAGGGTGTATCTAAATTCCATACCAAATCAGATTTGACATCTGCTGCTGTAGAGATGGAGCTATCAAGGGCTAGAGGAAAGGGATTTCTTAAGTGCATATCCTGGAAAGTGCTCTTTCTAGACTTTACACCTCATTTGTCAACATACATTAAACTGGTCAGTATATGCTATTGTCCTGCTACTGAAAGTTACTGCTGACTGCTAAATTTTTCATTGTTACTGGGGTTTGTTTGCGCAGTATAGAAATTGTCTCACTTCAGCACTATCAAGGAGATTATTAGTGCTTTATCCATCATGTTTGTTTCTATTTTCCATATCCATTTGAGGGTCCACTGTTCTGCACAGTCTTTCATACTAGTCTTAGTTTAGTTTAGATGTGTCTTGGTTTGAAAAAGACAGGTGTCTGCTAAGGAAGGCAGAAGCCTCCCCTGAAATTGAAAATGTAAACTCCCTCCCTCCAAATTGTTATAATTTTGACATAATTGGGGGGGGGGGTCTCAGGCATGAGATATGGTAGCAGGAATAGCAGTTCTTTATTGGGGAAGAAAATAAAATAAATAGTGCCGTAATACAAAACAATACAGACAGAGTCAGAGTACAACCTGACACCCTGTTGGGCAGGGTGTTGGTACAGTCCAATTGAAATGGTGGCTGCAGTCCTCCTGGAGTGACAGATGTGGTTCTGTTGAAGCAGTGATCTAGTTGAAGAGCGTAGTCTTCCTTGGAAGATCCAGTAGTGGTGTAGATGGGCCAGGTCTTCCTCTGGGAATCCAGTGTAAAAGGCAGCTGCTCCCCTGGGAATCCAGTAGAAAAGGCTGTCCTGGTGTCCCAAAATCTCAGATTATATCCAGTTAGGAATGCTTGGTTCTGTCTGGGCAGAACATCTCAAAATGGGATCCTATACTTTTTATCAGTCATGTAGTGACACGCCATGGCCCATTAGCAGCAGATGTCTCTCCAGGGGGAGGATTGGTTGTGGAAGAGATAAAGAAAACTGCCCAATTAACAGAAAATAACTGCCCCACCTCTAATAGATGGCAAACAGAATACTGACATTACCTTGCAATCTAGCACAAGAGGGGAGGTTGGGTTTTTGAGTGTTTGTTTTTTCTGTTTCAGTTGGCCAAAGTGAATGCAATTTAAGGTGTCTTATTCAGGAACATCTTTAAAGAAATAATGACATTTTTGTATTACCTTTTAAAAAATAAGTAATGCAAGTAATTTGCTTGAAGGTGGAGGAGGGAAGAAGGCTTATGTGACACAGAAGATGGACTTAAATTTTGTTTTGATTAATGGAGTTAAGTGCCTAAAAGCATAAATTGTCTTCAGTGGTTAATCTTAGCAAACATTTTATTACTGTATTTCGTATAATAGCACCTCTGTTATGTAGCTTAACTTGCTTTGCCCTTTTTCCGTCTGCACTTCATGTTGTGGTCTTGATAATGTTTATAATTTCTGGAGCAATTTGGCTTTTTGAAATCCCAGTCATCTGGGAAGAAGGTAAGAAAAAAAGGCAAATTGGACAACAAAGTACAACTGGTTTGAATAGGTCAACAGTTCAAGACCAGAGCAAGGCGGGGATAAACATAATGTGAGGTGGTGAAGTAGGGTGAATTTGACAAACACATATTCATGACAAACATTGTCAGTTAACTGAGAATGAAGTCTGTTATGCTGATAGTTGCTCTGATTATGTTAGGTAAAGTGACTGTTTTGCCAGGAGTCTTGAATGAAAAAAGTAGGTTCCAGCTTTTCAGTGTCCTGTAGAGAGATCATCTTGACAAAGTTTGGAAAGTCTGAGGGAGAGACAGAGGTAGGTCCTAATTTGTGCTGCCTAAAAACTGAGTTTTCATTTAGTTACCAGTTTTAATCAGGCTTTTTTTTTTTTTTTTAAGAAATAAAAAAGTAGGTACAGATACACAAGCAAAATAAAAGGCTGGTTAAGATGTATCTAGACTATTTGTCCTATTCTTCCTCAGGTATGTCCAGGAGTATGGACAAGGTGTCCACTTTTGTGGAGTGCTTTGCTGAGCTGTTTCCAATGGGGCAACTTAGGCAAAGACCCTGGCTTGTATAAGAAGAATTGCGAAGAAATAACACACTTGGCAGCTCTTTTTCTGTAAGATGAGCCCTTAAGAGAGGGAACCAGAAGTCCTGTTCCTGAGAAGGCATTTGTGTGATAGCATTAGACAGCAGCAGGCAGCTAATTGTTACGGTGTTCCAATCAGTGTTTTAGGAAATATCTAATGCTTCTTGCCTTAGAGATATGACACCAGAATCTCAGTAATTTGTAATGTCAATTCAGGTGATGAATTTTGTGAGTCAGTGGTGCTACTTTGCACTAATGGACGTTACTTGTTGCAAGGAAAGTTTGTCATATTAGGGACCCTAGTTAAACTGTATCAGCTGACGCTTAAAGTTTTTTGGCTAGAAAGTAAATTGCTTATAGACTGTGCCTGGAAAAATGCAGATGAAGTTAAAGAATCCCATAGGCAAATCCCATGGAAAAAAGAAAGCAACGAGATATTATGGCTACCTCACTGCTATTATCTCCCTGTGTTTTTAATAACTTCATTGCAGAACTTAGGTTCTGTTTCTTAAATGCAGGTAAACTGCCTTTCTATGCGACAGGTTTTTTGTCTTTATTGTAGCAACATTTTTAAAAGTCAAATTTTAGCACAGTATGAAATATTCTCACTTATCATTTGGTTTGCAGTGGTAGCTTCCATTGAGTATTTTCAGAAAATACATATTTTCTTCTTGTTTTGTATTTCCTTTCCTTTTCCACTTCAAGGAAAATTAAACCATTTCTGAAATTCTGCTAATACAAGTTGTTGAAATCAACGATTACTTGTTAAAATAAGATATTACTTGTCTTCATGCTCTGAAAAACTTTTAGACCTCTGTCCAGCTGATAGTAATTATTTTTGCCTTGTTATAGCTGGTTGTTGGGTTGTTCCATTTCAGGAGCTGAAGAAAATGTCAGCTGAGCTACTAAAAATCTATCTGAAACTTATGTGTGTATTTTCCTGTGACCTTCAGAAACTCAAAACAATTGCATTTCAGAAACTGGTAAATGGGTTCTACATTTGCAGTGGTGCTGGTAGACACTGCAGTGTGGTACAAGTTCTCTATGCTGCTGCCCGCTTTATTAGTCACATCTGCAGTTCCATGTGCTAGGGGAAAGAAGAGGCGGTGTGACACCATGTAGTAGATGTGCTAAAATTGAGTAATACCAAGGACACTTTTTTCATTTTAAATTTAGGGTTTAGGGTTTTCTCCTAGATTCTGTGTTGATTTCCACTGGTTTATGCTGTCCTGCTTTCAGGATAGTAGTCTCATTTAATACTGCCTGATCATTCCTGCTTGTTTCTTCCACATTTTCATAGATGCTTAAGAATGTGTTTGAGAACAGAGGCAATTTTGAAAAGCTCTGTATTCTCTCTGATGGCATCAGGGTAATTGGAGAGGGCAACAATATCATTGTGAGAAAAAGTTATTTTTATATCTCCTCACTAATGAATGTATTGGTGAGGACTGAATGTGTTTTCAAAGTGTGGCAGGGCATACTGTTCCCAGTATGAATTGTGTAAATATTTCTGTAACTCAGAGCAAATCACAGTAACTAGAGGCAGTTAAATAGAAGTTTAACAGTTCTGTTTCTTTTTTCTGTGTTCCCCTTTTACTGTGAGGAATGACAGATGTAAATGCTGTCTTTGAATTCCCATGTGTAAGTGTATATACCTCTTCTTAAGTAATTAAGTTTCTACTCTTTAAGTTTAGCATCTAGCATACTAGGATTTAATCTGAATTATTGCTCATGTGGAAGAGGGTCATAGTTAATTTTGCAAAAGGGATTACAGATTGATGTTTGTTTTTAATAAAGTTTGCTCCTTTTCTAGGTTAAGGAAAAAGGAGGATAGCTCTCCTTTACTTTTTTTTTTTAATGTGTTAGAGCATTGGTCTCCAAAATTGTTGTTTGTGCACTCCTGTCATTATTTCAGTGTGCATCTCAATGTATATATATGTATGTATATAATTTATAAAATATATACATGTAATAATACTTGTACTAGAATCTACCTTTATAAAGCATATACAAGAATTAGAACATTTAAAAGTATGATATAAAGATTTAATATTGGAAAATATTAGCTTTTTATTGGTAAAAGAACCCTTTTAGCACTTACTATAAAAATATTTAGAGTATTCTTGTTTAGTAATATCTTACTTTAGTATTTTGTGACACAGTGGCTTGACGGTATGGTTCTTCATTAAGTTTATTTTGGTACTTTATTTTAATGACTAGCACCTAGCAAAGATACATGGCTTCAGATGGAAGAAGTGCATTGTGTACTGCACTTACTATGTCGAAGTACTATTTTTTCAGTCCCATCAGCTAATTACACGAAGGTTTTTATTAAATTTTGTCTAGTAAATTTCCAAGTACCAGGTCAGTCATTTCATGCATGTTAATCTGAAGGGATTGCAGTTTTCATGTTTTTAAAAAATGAGTTCAAAACCCACTGAAACTTCTTGGAAAAAAATTTAAAAGGCTGGAAATGTTTATCTCCCAGCTTTTAATGTGTATAGAGACAATAGCTTTTTTAGGTAACATGCATTGGTTTTAGTAATAAGATCATGTAATGATGGAAACCTTTCCAAACATCTGTTTTCAAAATGCTATCTCTGTGGTATGAGTTTCTTTTAAAGAGCAGCTGCTTTTCCACTGTTAAAATGTCACCTTCACTTGGAAGGGATACATAAAGTCTCTTTATTTTTTTCAAAAAGTATCTGCAAGGCAGCATACTACTGCTAACAAATTATTTCCACAGAAATAGTCAGTATATTTGAAGCACTTTTCTTTTTAAAACAAACAAACACCCTCAGCTCACCTAGAACTAATATTCCTGCTGCTTTGCAGTTCAACCTCTTATGGTATAAATATTTTTTTATGTTCATTTCCTATCTTGTTACAAAGTATGGTAAATATTTTACTATTTACTAGACTTGTTTTCATAAAATTAAGAACATCAGTGACTTCCTGCATTCTTCTGACTCCAGATTCTTTGCTGCAATAGCTTGCCTATTATTGATGGAGTGGATGAATTATTTTGTACTGCAACCTCTTACTGCCCTTACTAGACTCTGGTTTTTATTCCAGTCAAAGCAACCACACATTCCTAGTTACATGTGCATAGTTTTTCAGAAAACTTTTAATTTTTTTTTAAATTTAAAAAGTAGTTTACTGTTGATAATTTCTCTATTGCTTTTCCTTATAGTGACTTAGGAAAAGTTATTTTTTGTGTACCTCATTATTGAAATTCCTGAATTTGAGACATGTTAGAAGCAACTGTACTTTCATCCAACCACAGAGCAAACCTTCTTATATAAATGATTTGTTCTAATACTTGTTTCTTCAAGTCTTAAGCAATGTTTTCTATGCATCTTTGAGACATTTGTGTTTGCTGTCAAAAAATTTGCTTCAGGTTTGTCACTGTACTTTTCCATGCATTATTTTAGCTATTTTTAAGCAACAAAAATTCAGTTCTCAGATGGCATGCTGTTTTTTTTCCCCTTGATCTTACATAAGAAAACCTCAGAGCAGGCTGCTAAACATTTATCATTAAATCATTTTTAAAGTAAAAGATTGACTGTTATTGCATTACTTGAAACATTGCTGGAAAAAATGAAGTTTTATCTTTGTGTTCTGGATGGTTAGTTTTCAAATGTCTTGCTAATTGTGATGGTTTCATGCTACCATTGGCTAATATCTCAAGTTATTGTAGACATTTAAGGTAAGAATAATTGTTAACATTGCTAAGTAGTATTTTGAATAGTCTAGATTACTGAAGTTTTTTTTAATCCAACTTCTTGCCAGATGTCATTAAATTGTCACTGTTTCTTTGGAGTGTGGCTTATGAAGAGTTTGTACTGTAGTAGAAGTGTCACTGCTGCCATTTTCTTTTCGCGTGCACTCACAGTACCTTCAGTCCATTGTTTCTGTACAGGACCCTTTTTAAAGTACTCCATTTTGTAAGGGTTAGTTTGGTTAAAAGGAAGTAATACTATTTAGGAATCCACCTCATCAAGCAGAGACAAACTGCACACAGGTCTGTCTCACTGCACACAGAAGGAGTGGAGTGATCGTGCCACTGTCACCCATCTGGTTTGTGAAGCACATACTTCCTCCAGAGCCCTTCAACTGCCTTATGTGACACCAGCCCATCAGACATACAGGCTGAATGAGCTTACAAGTGTCAAGCCATTTATTAAATACTTGAATGTAGAGTTGAAGTTGTGATTTGGGGTCTACCTCTTTCCCACCTTTCTTTCCATCCTTCCTGTCCTCCTGTCCTTTCCTTCTTGCATTTCATGGGTTGTTACTTTGGTTTAGGTGAGGTTTTTTGGTTTTGTTTGTTTGTTTTAGATAAAAATAAATCTAAAGATCAGTTTCAATATATTCTTTACATAACCCCACAAATTGTCTTATTAGTTTGTATGCACTCCTCTTTGAGAGCCATTGTCTTCATGTGCCAGTTTTGTCTCTGCGGTGACCTGTCGTGAGGCTGGGAGAGGGAGAAGCTCTTACAAAGTACACCTTAGTGCAAATGCTGTAGCTACAAGGCTGGCTTATTAGAGCACAATAAAATCTTTAGGTAAATCCTGGCATTCCTTGCATCAGTTTGAAGTATGGATTGTCTTTGTAACTAGGAAGGCTGTCTTTAAGAGATAGTTTCTCAGTTAAGTCCTGAGGCCAGGGTTACTCTGGCTCATGTGATAATGCAAAGCAATGACTCATTGTTTTGTTTAGGTAATCACTGCATGTGAAACAAAAATAAAAGTACAGATAATGTCCTAGTGATGTTACATCTGCAGAGGCAAAGTGCTAGAAATCATTGGTCTCTGTATGTTAAATTGATATGATATAGTAAACTGCGAGTATCTATGCTTAATAGAAGTTGAAATGGAAAACTGCTGCTACATTGGGTTTTCATTAAGACTTAGT
The DNA here is from genome assembly GCA_003676055.1 of Chloebia gouldiae. Classification (NCBI taxonomy): domain Eukaryota; kingdom Metazoa; phylum Chordata; class Aves; order Passeriformes; family Passeridae; genus Chloebia; species Chloebia gouldiae. The sequence goes on along the minus strand of QUSF01000064.1, from coordinate 1,169,889 downwards.
TTTTACTGCCCCATTTTTTAACTATGGGCACTGCTTAAGAGATGTGGCTAGAAAATGCCACAGATATATTTCACTTTCCCATTTGTTGTGAGGTGAAACGTAATTCTTTATTCTCCTCTTTATGTAACTCTTCTCCCCTTGTCCCAAGTAAGTCTGTGCATATTTTGGTGGATTTCTTCATTTTTAGAAAAGATTACATAGGTCTATGCTTTTAGTTCATTGCTGCTGCTTTCTTACAGGTGTTCTGTAAAAAACAAATAAGGTTCTCCATTATATTGAAAGTGGATCATTAGTTGAGTCTGACATTGGTCTAAAACTACTTTGTGTGAAATATGTGAAGAAACAGAAAAAAACAGTTGATAATCAACTGTATTCTTTCTGTCTGCCTTGTAGAGACAGAGCTAATTAAGAACGAATTCTTAGACTGAAAAATTCTATTCAGTTTCTGTTTGAATAGATACCTAGTCCTGTTGGACAGTAAAGGAGTTGTTGTTGTGTTGCTACAAAAATGTTTTCTTTAAACTGCTGTGTTATACCAAATATTATCATTGGAAGTGCTAGACAGGTATTTTACTTTTTTTAAGTATGGGAAAAGCAAAGGGACAATATGCATCCAGAAGTGTATAATATTTTGATATTGGCATAAACATGTTCTCTTTTGGATCTTTGACTTATAGAAAGAAAAATACTAATTTTCTCTCTAATATTGAAAATACACATTGAAAACTGAGCCTTAAACCTGTAGTTCTTACTGTAGGTGTGGTTTTTGCCTTATGTGCCCCATATCTGTTACTGGTGGTTCAAATCCTTCATATATCTCTGGAGGAAGTCCTCTGATGTATGGACTGTTGCAGCTATTGAGAATTTGTTGGTATTATATCTCATGTAGTGCTGTTTGTCTGTACTGTCTTAAAAGATCTGCAGTTTGTCGTTATGCAGAGCTTATTTATTATTTGACTTTCTACCTCCTTTGCAAACAAGAGCTTTAGGTTTCTGACTTACAGTGCTATCTTTGTAGAGTTTGTGCCCCCAAGTTTCAGGTTGAAACAGTGTATGAAAGTACATGATAAAAGAAACATTGCTCTGGTAGCTCTCAGAGCCTGTCAGTTACTTGTTCTGTGGCAAATCAACAGGGAAAAATTCAACAGGGAAGTCAACAGCAGACACGAAATGAAATTAAAACCTATTTGTTATTCTTACCTATTTTTTTAACACATGCTATAGTTCCATGAAGATACCCGGAGCTATGTGGTGCACACTCAGAACTTAGAGTTCATACAAGTTTCACACAACTGCATTAATTTGGATTATTATAGTTGAAGTAAGCTCTTCCCAGCATAGACTAGCTTTGTGTGTTTGAACTCCTGTAGTGTTTTTTATGAGTTAATTTCAAATGCTTTATGTATGTATGTAAACTGACATAGATTACTAAGCTTTGATAAATGTTTCAGCAAGTCATTGATGTTACCCTGGTTGTAAAATGATTTCAGGCTACACATTGTGTCTTTTCTCCTTTCCTTGTTCTGATGTGACACTGTGGGATAAGAAAGCTTAGTAAGATATCATTGCTGCTATAGTGTTTGAATTTCATATGACTATTTTTTTTCTGTTCTGTGTACTGTATGTTAATCTCTGGTAGGGATCCTACATTGCCCTTAATGCATGGTATCATTAGGGCAGCTCTAAATCAGTGTGGTGAACTTTATTACTTGTTTTTTCTTCTTGTAATTTCTCTCCCCATTCCTTTTACTTCCGTGTGCAGGTTTGTTTTGTAGTCTTGCGTTTATTAGTGATGCGATTGAATTAAGATTTTTACTCTTTGTCAGATGTTACTCTGAGTTGTGATACAGTTGAGTTGTATTAGGCTGCTCTTCTTCAAATAAGGCCAATTTATTTAGAGTAACAAGGATTATGGAATAGCTCTTTGCTGGTCCTTCTCATAAGCCTAATGGAAATTCATTACCAAACTTAGAGCTTTGAGGAGAGCTAGATGGCAAGATAAGGAGCCTGTGTTCTTTTTTCTGGATACTGTACAATCTACATCAATATCCACATGTTGATGTGTTGATATTGTTTAACAGAGACCTTAGATTATAGTCAGCTGATCTCTTAGTAAATAATAAGATCTGCCATTAGCTCTTTTTTTTTTTTTTTCCCCATCAAACTACAGCAAATGGCATTCTCCACTAGACTTTTTTTTTTTCCGTATTTCAGTCCCTTTGGAACTTCCTGTGAAGAGCATAAAACAAATTAAAATTTCTCATCAGTTATTTGTCCCTGGAGATGTCGAAGAGGCATTTGGTCTGGTGGTGGGTGATGTGGTTTAGGAGTTACAGTGGTAGTGCTGGGCTCAGTGGATGATCTTGAAAATTACTTCCAATCTTGATGAGTCTGTGAGTCTGTCTAATCAGTGTAATTCTTGCTTACTTATCTAAGTAAACAATTTTTTTTTATTTTCTATCTCTCCACCATTCTCTTCTGAATCTGGTTTAGATGTTTCTTATAGTGTTAGCAAGTTGACCAAGATGTATTATTCCAGTGTTAGTTTCCCCATGCTAGCTTAGACAACAGGCACTTTGTTTTGGTTGCCTGTGTCTCTCTGTGCAGTTAAACCTATGGTTAGCACTGTATTAGTATGTGTGAACTATTTTACTGCTATGTGGAAAGCTGACTTAATTACCATCCATATGGCTTAGTGTTTTGCATAAGTTGATTTGGTAATCCATGTTATTAATGTCCTCTTTGAGCAAGCCTTGTCCTGCATAAAGGTACCTGATTCCTTTCCCCTCCTTCAAGGTTCTGTAGGATTTGCATATTTTTGGTAACTTCTTCTGACTGGAACTTTGGCTGATAGTTACTTGTGTCTCTCTCTCCATGCTGAGTTTTCTTCTATATATATATATTCATTTGCAGTTAGTGCTGCCTTCTGTTGTCTCTCTGGCATGTATTTTTGGCACTTTGCTTTCCTGAGAAATACGGTTGTTTTGTAAAGGTGCAATTCCCCTAGTATTTAAGGTAAGACAATATTTTTGTGCAAAAACTCTTATTACAATAGTTTTTCTTCTCTTAAGAAGACAATCATGGGGTGTCATTGATTTCTAGTGTCATTTAACCTCTGGTGATAAATTGTAGCATCATACTCTGTAACACGCTTTTTGGACAAGTGGGGTTAGTGTTACAGCATCATATCTGAAGTAAGACTTTGATAAAAGAAAGTGGAAGTTTCTGAGCAGCCTTCTTGTTTCCCAGCTTTCCTCTCAGCAAATGCAAAGAACCGAGTAGCAACGTGTTTCTCCACATCTTGCCCTTCAGAGCAAGGAAGCTTCACTGTGTTCATTTTGCCTCGCTTTATTTTCCTGGTTCCTGGTTGCAGATGGCTGATGGAGGTGCACTCTGCAGGGATCTGTTAATGAATAGCTTAATTTCTTCTTTTCTGGCAGAGTTTTGTTGGTGGCAGCAAAAGCACAAGAAGTGATTTCGCTTTGTTCTGTAGTTCTAAAATAGTCCGTTAAGTATATTCTGTGGCAAATGATCTATATTCCTTTTCCTGCACCTCACCTCCAGGTGATTGTCAACTAGATGAATTGTGCTGGCAGAGACCAGCTGGGATTTGATACAGTTTTGGCTTTAACGTGTTCAGTTCTAGCTTCATGTTTTCTCTGGTTTTTAAGCATTTGTGTCAGTGTGTACATAATTTGAAATTATTTTGCAGTGTGTACATAATCTGAAATTATTTTGTTTCTTTCTCATGATAGCTTTGAAATATAGTATTAATCTAGTAAGGAATTTTACTAAAGTTTCAAACTCATCTATTCCATGAAAAACAAATGCTAAAATTATAAAAGAGGTATCTTTAATTAATGTGTGTTCTAATTATGTTAAATCTGATGTAAAATGAATATGCAGATGAAATAATTTAGACAGCTGAAGTGTATGCCAAGTGCTTTGGCACAAGTCATACCACGTCTGACAAATTCAGAGTTGTCTATGTGGGAAAAATTTGTGCTGCTCTTTTAACAGAAGACCACTGTCTCTGCAGCTTTTTGTTTTGTTTTAAGGGCTACCTTGGCTTTATGAAAATTGAAAACAATATTGGATAGTCTTTTGTGAAACAGACTGAACCATTAGCTCATATGACATTTGATGGTGCTAAGCAGGGATTTTGAAGGGGGAGAAGCTCAAGTTTGTGTGGCTACAAAGCATTTCTACCATTTTTAATTCCCCTGTGTGACACTGCTGTATTAATTTAATGTCTTTGCTTTATTTTGGCTTCACATAGAGTATCTAATTGCACTTTAAATTCTTATTCCCTGTTTATTTCTAGCTGTATTCAACTCAGCTTATTTAGTTGACTGCCTCCATTTGTGTGCTACCCATTTGTCTGGTCTAATTTAACAGTTGAGTTATAGGTAAAGCTAAGGTGACTTTTTTTCTTTTAATCCTGTTACTTTGGCAGTTGTATAATATCTAACTTGTCATTGCAGCCGATCAGATGATGATTCTGGGTCAGCATCAGCTTCTGGATCTGGTTCAAGCTCTGGAAGCAGTAGTGATGGAAGCAGCAGCCAGTCAGGCAGCAGTGACTCTGACTCTGGTTCAGAGTCGGGCACTCAATCAGAATCAGAGTCTGACACATCTAGAGAGAAGAAACAAATTCAGTCTAAACCACCAAAAGTTGATGGATCTGAGGTAAACAAGATACATAAATGAATCCTTTGTCAAGGAAATGGCAAAGGGAATACTAAAAAAGTAGCAAGGAAATACTGAAAAAAAACCTTTTAAAATTATTTTAAAGAGCAGTGCTCATTTAAAAAATGAGGTAATTAAGTGTTCTTAATTTGATTCTAACTTGATTGTGTTAGTGAAAGCATGTACTTTGGTGCCTTAAACATTGGGCAAGTTTCTCACATAAGTACTTAAATTAGTGCTTTTAAACTTCTCACATTTGTAAGTATTTTCAGTTAAAAGGCTACATAAATTTCATCATACAGAAGCATGTGCTAATTTCTTGGAACTTTTGGAAGAAAAAGATAACACACAATGTTGTTCCTGAATTCTGTTTCTACTTTTCTCAAATGCTTGGTTTCATTGTATCTATAAATAATTGTATAAAAATTTCAAGCTTACATACAGTTAGCTTTCTTTGTCAGTAAGTCTGCTAAAAGCGGGAAAAAAGTGGTATTGAGAAATCTCTTTAATCCAGTGCGCCAGAATTACATGTTCTCTCCCATGTTTATGGAGTGGTATACTCTATTTATGAAGGTAGTTATAGATGAGTCACACCAAGAACTGAAAACTGTTAAGGATTAGCTTTTTCCCATGTGTTTTAAGTATTACTGCATTTAAGAAAATCATAGCAGTTGAGCAGTCTGAAAGAATTTATCTGTGTGAATTTAGAAGTGTACTTTATAAAGTTTTGCTTTAACAATTACCTACACAACTCTGGTTAAATATGTTTCAGTAATTATTCTGGTGATTAGCATTTAACATTCTGTTTTGTAGAAATTTTACGACTTTAGAAAGGTGTCTGATATTGTGAGTTAATGTTAGTGTTTTGTAGTAAAATTTTCTGTATTGAAATTTTTTAATTGATAAAATTAAGATGCTTCTTAGGACAAGTATGTGGTAAACTGGAGATTTGCAGTATGTTTCACTGACTCTTCCATCTCTATTCCTGTTTAGTTTTGGAAGTCTAGTCCAAGTATACTTGCAGTACAAAGATCAGCAGTGCTAAAGAAGCAGCAACAACAAAAGACAGCCTCATCAGACAGTGTTTCAGAAGAGGTGATTAATGTCATTTTAAAATGTACACATTCCTGTCTCATTGTCTTAGACATTGCACTAAAATTACATAGAGTGAATTCATATTCTCTGACTGTGCATAGAAGCCTGGGGTTAGTCTCTAAAATTAACATTCAAGTAACTGACATTTTTATGTAGAAAAGTTAAGGTACCTCTGGTTACTTGTTTCCAAGTGAGTTGTCCCAGAATTATAGCAGTCTTAATTCTGTGCTTTTTTTAGGTAGCTATTGTTTGTTGTCTAGACAAAATTTTCAAGCCACACTACATTGTATTTCTGGCTTCTTGAGTTTATTGTAAAGACAAATAAAAATGCTAACTTATTTTTTCAATGTGTTTTTGGAAAAGATGTCTGCTGTAGTTCTCAGAAATTCAGTATGAAGTAGAAAACTAATTTTTACAAGTCTTTTAATAGTTACTGCAAAAGAATTCTTGTATTTTAAGAATGAGGCCTGTATGCCAGGTATTTCAAAACTCAATCATAGGCTAAAGAAATGTTGACTTTTTGCAGTAGGAATATCTTTTAAGAACATTAATCAGAACTATGAAGTGTAATTTATTTGTAAAAGTCTTTTTTTTCCTGTATTACAAAGACTTCGTAATGTAGTCACACTCATTTTGTTGAATTTTTTTTTTTGTCTGATTTAGCAGCTCATCTTTAAACAGAAAACTTAATCACGTATCATTAAAATGTTAATTTACACCTGTTAAGCACTCTCTTCCAGAAAGGTACTTTTCAGGATAAAAATTATTCTAAACTAAGTTTAAGACAGTGAGACTGTCCTTAAGAAAATCTAGGTTTAAGAAGGTTCTTGTTTTTTCTTCTATTGTAAAGAAAGAATGCTATTCTCAAAATTTTCTTAAACTGGTGCTTTAATGTGAACAAATGTGAAACAAAAAAGCTCTTGAGGGTAGGAGATGTCATTAGGATTTTTACAGAGACATCATCTTAAGTAATGTGGAGCAGCTTACACCATGACTGTGTTTATGTGGGCACAATATTGATTTTTTAAGATGGAGGTTTTATGTGGTGTTCTCCAGAGCGGTATTGGCACGGTGTATTCACGGATAAATACAAAAACAATAGCAGTGTTCTAACAGCTAAATTGCAAGGCATGATGGGGGTAAAATATAAATAATATACCTCAAATTTGAAAGTGGAAACTGATGTATCTTTTCAAAATCTACTTGTTAGAAGATTTTTTACATAATTCTTTTTGTAAAAATGAATAGGCTTTGGTTTATTTCCTTTCCCTGCAGGACTCTTCAAGTAGTGAAGATTCAGCAGATGACTCATCCAGTGAAACCAAGAAGAAAACACATAAAGAGTAAGATACTTTCCTAAGTAATAGCACACATTTTTTTATTATAGAGACAGATGCTTGTAACTTTTGTTTGATTTCCTTACTCTTGAAATGCTTAAGTTCTCGTTTTAATTTGTCTTGATCTTTCATTTCCAATTCTGTAATTTTAAAATAAACTGTCAAATGAACTATCACACTAATTTCTCAGCAAAAGAGTCTGCAGTATTGTTTGAAAACATTCATCAGTGCTTTTATTTTTAAGGTACTTCATTGCAGTTTACTTTTGAGTAAAATTCCATAAAAAGCCATGAAAATTCTTGTAGAGGTAGGAAACTACTTAAACAGATTGTCTCAAAGCAAATTCAAGTTAGAATCCCTTAGTTAATGCTAGATGGCTTATCTTTTGGATTTTTGTGGGGTTGCTTTTGTTTTCTTTTTTCTTTTCCTTGGATGTGCTTAAAAGTGTAATTATAGTATTGATATTAAATAACTCTATTAACTTGTTATTTAAGCTATTAAGATTGAATTTTCCTGTATCAGTTTGAATGAAGACACTGTACATCATCTTTCCTGTCATGAAGTAAAAAATCTCAGTTAAGCAGAAAGCAGGGAATCCTGCTACTCAGTCACAAGTGTCTTACTCATAGTACTTTGCCTGGCTGCAAATCACTGATGTGAGAGTCTAGTGGAAGCTTTTGGAAGCCAGTGCCACACACTAGTTGCTGCAGTTCAGGTTTTTCTGCATTTCTCAAATCTGCCTCTATAATTTTTCAGTTCTTATGCCAAAGTTGTGGATTCTTCACATGGGCCACAGAGACCATAGCCACTAGACAATATGAGACTCTCCAGACTACAGTATGATAGGACTTTATGATTTTGAACATGTCTAATTTCTGATGAATATGTATCTTATTAGGTAGACTTGTTAAGTGCTTTGTTTTCTTAATATCACATTAACTTATTTCTTTATGCTGAAATTTATATAGATATCCAGATTTTTGTTGTTATAGTAGATTTTAAATCTACCTCTTAGTCCAAATCTCTTTGATGCCATTGTACATTTTTTAACTTACTTAGTATCACTGAGGACAAATTTTTGTCTCAATTGAAATAACTGTTTCAATAACAAGATTTTTATTTCTGTGAAGAGTCTTGAAATTACAGCAGATCCCTCATGGATTAATAACTGTTCTAAAAAGTGCAACAGCATGAAATTACTGTTTTGTCTTTCATCATGTACAGTGAAGACTGGCAAATGTCAGGATCGGGGTCAATGTCCGGAACGGGTTCAGATTCTGAATCAGAGGAAGACAGGGAGAAAAGCAGCTGTGAAGAGAATGAATCCGACTATGAGCCAAAAAACAAGGTCAAAAGCAGGAAACCTCCAATCAGGTAAGAAGTTGGGCATTTGAATGCTCTACTCTATTTCTAAAAAGCAATTGAGTATTTACTGCTACTATGCATGCAACTGAAAATGGTAATACTTACTGAGAAAAAAAAAGTGGTTTTTTTCTTTTTAATATACATAATATGATAATATATTAATGCTTTCTAGTGAATACCTTTTCCTGCTTTCTTTTAAATGAAAGCAGAGTAACTGACATTCATTAAATACATGTATTCAGAAAACAATGCAGAAAATTTATTGTTGCCCCTGTTGAAACATGATTGTTGTGTCATACATTATTGTCTTGAAGAATTAAGCCAAAAAGTGGGAAAAAGAGTGCAGGACCAAAAAAGAGGCAGCTAGATTCTTCAGACGATGATGAGGAGGAGGATGATGATGATTATGATAAGAGGGGATCTCGTCGCCAGGCTACAGTCAACATTAGTTACAAAGAAGCTGAAGAAACCAAGACGGATTCTGATGATTTGCTAGAAGTTTGTGGAGAAGATGTTCCACAACCTGAAGAAGATGAATTTGAAACTATAGAGAAATTTATGGATAGTCGAGTTGGCCGTAAAGGAGGTATTTTTTTAAATGTTTTTAAAATCCTTGTTAAGGTCATGGTGCAATTTCAACACATATTCTCATCTATAGGTTAAAAAGCAATAGTTTTAAACTTCCAAAGAAGTCATACTGTTTTACCTTTTATATTCATAAGAATGCTCCTATTCCAATCTAAGCATTGCAGAATACAGAAAAATTGCATACCTAAGTAGAAAATAAAAATCAGGTGGAAGATAGCTTTGTATTGCATGAATGCACACCATATTGTTATGATGCTGTTTGTACAGTTCAGTGGTACTTGATCAGTACAAATTATGTACAAAGCAGTGGAGAAAGTAGACTGAGTAGACTACATGGGAGAGCTGACTCTCCAATGAACATTGAAAGACAGTCTTGGTAAGGCTGAGCCACTGAAATAAAGATTTCACTTACTGCAGAACAAATACAGAACAATGTGTGGAATGGCTACAAAAATGCATCTAAAATTGCAGTGGTATCTAGAATTCTGCTTTGTATTTGAGTCTGCAAGTTAAAATCATAAACGCATAGAATTGTTTTAGTTTTAGTTGGAAGGGACCTTAAATATCAGTTAATTCCAGCTCCTCTGCCATTGGCAGGTATACATTCTACTACATCTATTTGGTCAAAGACCCATCCAACCTGGCCTTGAACACTTAATTCCAGGCATGGTGAATCAACAACTTCTTTGGGTGTAGCCAGGCAACCAGTTATCTTGCCTCACCTCCCTCATAGCAAAGAATTCTTCCTAATACCTAATCTAAGTCTCTTTCAGTTTAAAGTCATTATGTCTTGTCTTAGTACTATGTGCCCTTTTCTGAAGTCCCTCTCCAGCCTTCCTATAGCCTCCTTTAGGTGCTAGAAGATACTACAAGGTGTCCCCAGAACCTTGTCTTCTCCTGGCATAACAGCCCCAGCTTTCATACCATAGGTGTTCCAGCCCACCATGTTGGTTACTTCCTCTGGATGTACTCCAGCAAGCCCACACCCTTGTTCCAGTGGGGACTCCAGAGCCTGGGGTCTTCCATTTTTTCTCTTTTTCAAAAGTGAGCTTTATATTTCTCCTTTTCCAGTTGGTGTGAACTTCCCTGGATCACCGTGACCTCAAAGATTATGGTAGTTGCTTAGCTATTTCCTTCCCTAGTTCCCTTGGGACCTGTAGATGTATCTTACCTGGTCCCATGGACTCGTGCACTTCAGTTTCCTTAATTGGTCTCAAACCAGATCTTTTCCTGGAGTGGGTGATTCTTCCTCCTCCCATTCTCGCTCTGCCTTTGCTTCCCCTGGTGTGGCTGAGTTACTTGCTAGTTAAGACTGAGGCAAAGGAGTTGTTGAGTACCTCAGCCTTCTCCTTGTCCAGTTCTCCCATACTACTCTTAATTATCTAAACACATTAAAAACCCCAGGTAAATGCTGAGCCCCTTGCACTTAAGGGCTACCTTTCTCCATTAGTTATACCTAGTGTCTTAAGTTATTCACTCTTCTCAGAATTGTACCCCTCTTTTCTCTCAAATTCCCTCTCCCATGCTATCCCGTATCCTGCTCCAGTGTATGATGTTACTGCTGTGCTCAAAGCCTTAGGAACTAAGCTTCTTTCTTTCTTCCTCACAGGTGGTGGTGCTGCTTTTTTGGCATTGCCTCTCTGTCAGACTTTATCTGCCCCAGCAGCTTGCTGGTCTCATTTCCTTATCAGCACCACTGAGATTAGCTCACTTGGTTAGAGTTGGATGGTACTAATGCCAAGGTTATGGGTTTGACCCGTATACAGGCTTAAGAGTTGGACTCCATGGTCCTTGTGGTTCCCTCCCAGCTCAGAATATCCTGTAATTCTGTAACCTCTCCTCACCAAAATGAGCCTGCTTCCTGTTGCTAGTGTGCTGCAGCTACAATACAGTCTGTACTTAATCTGTACTTTATAATTTTTACCTCTGAAGATAACAGAGGCAGGACAAGCAACAAACTTGTTTAGGAAGAAGGAGATTTATAGTGTCCCTGTTAGTAGGTTTTTCATGTCTTGAGGCTGATCAGACATAACATCAGATGTCTTTTTTATGCTCAGGGATAAGAATAGTGTAACAGAAAGTGACAGGCAGTGTTAGTGTGGAGCATTCCCTAGTGACTGCTTTAAAAGCCAGGAATACAAATAAATTTTTCTTGAGGAAAGATAAGATATTGTAGGGTAGGTGTAGAAATTTTAGTTGCTCTTCTGTTCTCTTGATTACTTGTGCATGTCTTAATAGATCTACATTATGATCTTTCAAATAGTAGTGACCTGAGTGCAGTGGACATTAGTCAAGTATATGCTAATCTAAAATTACCTCCAGTTACTTTACTATATTTCTAACTGGTTAATTTATGACAATGCACATTTACTCAAGGCATATGATGTGGTTTCTTTCTCAGCCACAGGTGCTGCAACCACAATATATGCAGTTGAGGCAGATGGTGACCCAAATGCTGGGTTTGAAAAATCAAAGGAGCCGGCAGAAGTACAGTATCTTATTAAATGGAAAGGTTGGTCACACATTCATAACACTTGGGAAACAGAAGAAACACTGAAGCAACAAAATGTTAAAGGAATGAAGAAACTGGACAATTACAAGAAAAAGGATCAGGAAACAAAAAGATGGTGAATCTTTTTTTTAATGATACTTATTTTGAAACACTGTGGATATTCTGTTGTGTTTCTGAGACCTGTTACCTGGTTTTGAGGACATAACTCTGAGTGTCTGTGCAATGGGAAGACAAAAACTTTGAAAGCCAAAGCCCCTTTAACATGTTTCAGTAACATAATTCGCTGAATCTGGTGTGGGTGTGTGTATGTGTCTGTATGGTATAAATGGAATTTTAACAACATGGGTAGTATTTAAAAATGAATAATAAATTGTAGGTTTTGGTAATTTTTCCATTGTGCTTTGATTGGAGTGTTTCAAGAATTGAGTCAAGGATCAATGTTTTCTAGGTGCATTAGCCATTTCAGATTATTTTGAAGAATTTGGTTTTCTTTGCTGAAACCTGAAACCTGAAGCTTGAGAATAAAAACCATGAAGAAATATATGCATTTTAAAGTCAGCTCTTTGGTGTCCAGTTTTATTAAGATGTTTAATTTAATCAATGAATGCTGGCAGGATTTTTAGCAACTAATCATTAGATGGATTCTTACAGAGTGAGCCACCCTGACTACTATTCCATGAAAATAGCCTGTAAAGTGTACTGCTTATACAGAGACATAGCTATTACAGCTACCAGTTGTACTAGTCAAGCAACTAATGGAGAATGCTAATTTTCAGCGATAAGTATTTTCAGTCATTAATGGTGAGGCACTTAGGCCACATGCAGCCATTTTGTAGTAGGGATTTTTAAGTTGTTCCTTCAAAAAAACTTTCCAGGCAAGATTCATGGGATGATTACATTCAGAGCTATAGAGCTGGTGAATATTCTTCATTTTGGAAGTATATGGTGTAATAAGTGTTGTGAATTAATTCTTGCTCCAGGCTGAAAAATGCTTCTCCAGAAGATGTGGAATATTACAACTGCCAGCAGGAGCTTACAGATGATCTACATAAACAATACCAGATAGTGGAAAGAATAATTGGTATGTTACAAACTTGTGGACATCAGTGTCAGGGATTCTGTCTGTTCTCAATGCTCTTGTATTTGTAGTTAAGAAATACAAACTATTGATATCACAAAATTTTAATCCAAAGCAAAACTAGGTAAAGAGAAGAGCTGTCAGGCTATCTGTATGGGTCTAGCTTCTGTTGTATGATTACCTAAAATGAATGTTTTCCTAAATACAGAAGTAAAATGCTGATCAGATCTCTGGTGTATTTTTGCAGCTCATTCAAATCAGAAATCAGCTGCTGGTTATCCAGACTACTATTGTAAGTGGCAAGGTCTGCCTTATTCTGAATGTAGTTGGGAAGATGGAGCTCTCATTGCCAAAAAGTTTCAGGCACGCATTGATGAGTACTTCAGTAGAAATCAATCCAAGACCACTCCCTTTAAAGATTGCAAGGTGAGTAGGTAATTTGCAATGGATTTATAATCAGTTGTACTGAGTCTGACTAGGATAGGGTTAATTTTCTTCATAGAAACCTCTACAGTTTGTGGTTTATATTTGTGACCTAAATGGTTTAGGTAACACGTATTGGCTGTTACTGAACAGTACTTGCACAGTGCCTTCCCTGTGTCCTGTTGTGTCATCCCCACCATGAGTAGGCAGGGAGGGAACACAGCAGTAACAGCTGAACCCCAGCTGACCAAAGAGGTGCTTGGTGCCGTTTAATATCTTACTCAACAATAAATTGAGTGGGCTGAGCAGGGGCTATCTGTTGCCTGGAGATTTGTTGATCATCAGTCTGCTGGTGGATTGATGTGTGACTCACATTCTGTCACTTGTGGGATTTTTTTTTCTACATGCTTTTGTGTTTTGATTGGGTAGGTGGTTTTCCTTCACCCAGGAGACTCCTTTTTTTGACCCACAGTTTTCTTCTGACTTTTACCTTTCCATTTCTCTCTCCTGTCCCTCTAGGGTGGGAAGTGAGTAAGAAGTTGGGTGGCAGCTTGGCTCCTGGCCAAATTCAAGCTACCACATCAGTTGCACTAGTAAAGATGTGATTTCTTGTTTAAATCCACATATCAAATACATAGTATGAATTTTTTGAAAAGTTTTTTCAGAATACCAATAATGATGTATAGTAGAATGTATGGATAATACCACTACTGAGAGTAGCTGTTGTAGATGCCAGTCCCTTGCATTTTTACTAGCATTCAGAAGTGTATTTGTTTACTACTGTAGTTTATTTTAAAAGAAAACTTTGAGTGAGTTAATGTCACTCATGTTGTGCCATTTAGATTGGTAATCAAATCAGTTTCAACTCCCTAATTACTTGGTGTTTTTATATGGCCTGGCTTACACTGATAGATAAAAACTAGAGTTGGTGAGCTAGTATAAAAACTAGAGTTGGTGAGCTAGTAAATACCTCCTGTTACTTTTCATAATTTCAGTTACAGTTCAATCACTGACTGATGATCAATTTGCTTTTCACAGGTTCTAAAACAAAGGCCACGGTTTGTTGCACTAAAAAAACAACCATCTTACATTGGAGGACACGAAAGTTTAGAGTTAAGAGATTATCAGTTAAATGGGTTGAATTGGCTTGCTCACTCATGGTGCAAGTAAGGAGTCTCAATTTTATTTGTAAATTGCAAGCATTTGTAAAGTATTGAAATGGTTTTTCTGTTGAGTGGTTTGTGGTTTTTTTTAAGTTGGAAACTTTCATACTGTAAGCTCAAAGTAAAGGTCTGAAGGAACTGGTTTTGCTCTAAGTAGTACCAAAATTATCATTTTATGACTATTCTCAACAAAAAACAGCTAAGATGTGTCATTACTTTGCTTTTAGTTTCAATGGAGTAAGTAATATTTTTAAAACAACCAACAGACCTAAAACAGTAAAATGAGACAAGCTAAATAAACATTTATGGAATGTCAACCTTACTGTTAAAATTTTAAAATTAGACTCAGGAGGACTACTTGCAACCTTTTTGTTAATTCAAGGGGGTAGGAGGGATTGGAAATCTTTTTATGGAAAAACAATGTAAATAAATGTTTTCAAAACATATAGTAGTAAAATATTGAAAACTGTTATGATTGGTTTTATGCTCAAAAGATAATGATTTCTTTTTATCCAAACCTTTTCCATCTCCACATATCCCCTAAACAGCTTTGTTGCCTTTTTTTTTTCCTTTTTTTTTTAGAGGGAATAGCTGTATTCTTGCAGATGAAATGGGTCTGGGTAAAACAATACAAACAATTTCTTTTCTGAACTATCTGTTTCACGAGCATCAGTTGTATGGGCCTTTCTTGTTGGTTGTGCCACTTTCTACCTTGACATCTTGGCAAAGAGAAATTCAAACCTGGGCTCCTCAGATGAATGCTGTAGTTTACTTAGGAGATATAACTAGTAGAAATATGGTAAGTATTTCTCCTTGTCATTGGAAAGTCTTGTGCATAAACAATAAATATTTCATATTTTTATCATATACTTCATATTTTTATCATCTGGTTTCTCAAACATTTTAGTTGGGACTGAGCAAATATTTGCTGAAACCCTATGTTTTTAAAATGTGAATTGAAAGCTTAGATTTTGATCTCATGTAAATGTGTGTGAGAGATTTCCTTTCTGCTTAATAGTCGACTGAATTAAAAATTTTGTCTTGTATTTGAAAGCCAGCTGTCTTTTCCTATGTAATTATTTAGGTGGATATAGTGAAAATAAGTATATAAGAAAGCCAATCATGATCTTACTTTTTTTCCTGAAAGGTTGTTGCTTTGTTAATGTTATTAATCTTACCTATTAAAGTAAAAAGTTCTTGTCTGTTATAAATGTGTATGTATATATATATTTAGCGTGTATATTAATGTGTACATATTTATATATAAACGTATATATGTTAATATGTATATATAGTGATATATATATAAATGTTATATATATGTGTGTTGTCCTTCTGTTCCGTTACCATATTGTTTTATGCTAGTAAATACCTGCATTGTTGCAGTATTTGATTCTAGTCAGCAAGACCTTTTTTCTGCAGCTTATAGTTTACTTGTTTCTTTTTGTAGATAAGAACTCACGAATGGATGCATCCACAGACCAAACGATTGAAATTTAACATACTCTTAACAACATATGAAATTTTGCTAAAGGATAAGGTAATTGCCCTTCTATGGGGAGACAAAAATAATTTCCTCAGTGTAGAATAATTCTCTTTAGACTTGCATATGATTGGATTTGATTTATGGCCCATTAAATTTATGGAGTGTCTGATAGTTTTTGCTTTTGAAAGTATTACAGTGTGTAGTTTGGGGTTTTAGTTTTTGTTCCTTGTGGGGGGGGGCTTTTCTTATTTTAAGCACTTCTGGATTTTACATACATGTGATGACGCTTTCAGCCTTTTCCCATTTTATGAGGTGGGTAACACTTAATTTTCTCCAGTTTGCTTGAGAGTCTCATTGCTGTAATGATCTCCTCTCAGCTTCATGCTCTGCTCTACTTCTTTGCAGACCATCATCAAGGAACTGAAACAGAAACTTAACAGAACCTTAATCCCAAACGTGATAGAAAACTAGGAAATCCCATGTAGTTTTTTGTGGTATTCTGCATGCATGTGATAGCACACAGAGTTATTGTTAATACTTCTAACAGTATGTGGAAATTGATACAGATATTCAAGAAGCACTTGACTTCATTTACTTAATTTGTTTGTATGGGAAGAAGTCAATAATGATTTTTTTTTCCTGCCATGTAAAAAAATGTGGGTCAGACTTCTGGGCATTTTTTTTAATAATAAATTGAATTTATGTTTTCTTAGGATGACTACACAGCTTTGCATTGAACCTGGTAAATGTAAAAGCCATAATTTTAGAAAAACATATAGTTGTTATTTTATTAAAATAAACCAAAAAGTGATCGGGTTTATCGCTTCTTTCTATTATGTGGCAAATGATGTAATTGATTTGAATAATGTTTCCCCGCTTCTCCATTTCCTTTTCAAGTCATTCCTTGGTGGTCTGAATTGGGCATTCATAGGAGTTGATGAAGCTCATCGTTTAAAAAATGATGACTCTCTTCTTTACAAAACTTTAATAGACTTTAAGTCTAACCATCGTCTTCTTATTACTGGAACCCCTCTGCAAAACTCTCTCAAAGAGCTTTGGTCTTTACTCCACTTCATCATGCCAGAAAAGTAAGAAATAATTTTTTGTTAAGTTTTTTATGGCAAAGTAGTGTAGTGATGTGAGAATCAGTAGAAGTAGAGAATTGTTCTGAAAGATAGCTTGAATATCCTGCATAAAGTAAATGCGTATATCTTTTGATGCTGCTTTGAGTAAGTAATGCTGGTAGCAGATGTCACCTTTTCCCATTTTAGCAGTGCGTAAAATTGATGGATTGATGTATGTGTCAGAACCTGGGAAAAAGACTTGTCTTAGCCTAAGAGAAACACCATACAGATTTGCTATGGGGGAAGAAGAATGAAATTTTTCATGTTAATAGTATTGATGGAAACAAATTTGTGTCAAGATGCCAAATACCCTGTAATTCAATCAGATACGTGGTTTTCCCGTGTGTTTTGCATACAGTGAGCTTTTTGCATTGACCTGATTTTGTACTGACTTGTTTAAATCTAGACTAGAGGTAAACTAGAGGTCATGTGTGAAGGCACATGTTCCTGTCAGACATTTTGTAAATACCAAGCACCATAGCCTCTTTAGTTTGAGCTATGGATTATACAGAACATAACAAGCAAAGCCACTGAGGTTAGGTAGCCATTATTCATTTGCTTGAGCATAAGCTCCATTCTCCAAGTCTATTAGTACAGACAAAAGCTACACATTAGGTAGACTGTACAAGCTGCAAGACACATTTTAAGTATATTGTTTTCTTGCACACCCTTTGGACATTGAACTAGCTTTTTATGCGGTCTTGATAAAATATAATAATGGGCTTTTCTGCAACCATCTAGACAAGTGTCCTTGCAGTAAAAAAAACCCACTGCATTTCCGTTGTGGAACCAGAAGTTTTCTTGGGAGATGTAAATTCAGGAATGGAAGGAAACAAGAAGGGAGTGGGGAAGAAATCTGAATGTATATGTATACATGTTCTGTGTCTGTGTTACCTTTCTTCCTGAATTTTGCTTCCTCAGGGTGTTTGTAGTATGTCACTATTTTGCACTTACTTTTTTATGTTGAAGGTTTTCTTCATGGGAAGATTTTGAAGAGGAGCATGGCAAAGGGAGAGAGTATGGTTATGCAAGTCTTCACAAAGAACTTGAACCATTTCTATTGAGAAGAGTTAAAAAAGATGTAGAAAAGTCTTTACCTGCTAAAGTTGAGCAAATTCTGAGGATGGAAATGAGTGCATTGCAGAAGCAATACTATAAGTATGTACCAACTCTGTATATTCTGCTTTTTCAGTGATATGTCTATGTACAATTTACTGAAATAGAGTGGTTTGTATACGGTATGGAAGTTGAGGCTTCGACAGGGTTTCACAGCAGTAAAATTCTGTTAAGCAAGGGCTCAGGAATTGCATTGGTCTGATGTCTATGTAGTTTCTTTTGGCATATTGATAGACTCTTTCGGGAGGTGCTTTTTTTCTCTAGCTTGTTCATATTTGACAGCTGCATCTGTTTTACTTTACATATGGTTAGAAGTTACTAATATTGTACATCTTATTTCATAGGTGGATTTTAACCAGGAATTATAAAGCCCTTAGCAAAGGTTCGAAAGGCAGTACTTCAGGCTTTTTGAACATCATGATGGAACTCAAGAAGTGTTGCAACCATTGCTACCTCATTAAACCACCAGATGATAATGAATTCTATAATAAACAGGAGGCCTTACAGGTAGTGTCACTTTTTAATTAAAAAAAATAAAAGAGAGATTCTACATCTGTAGTTTTCACAGAATTTTATAATTCCTTAGCAGTTCATTAGTTCTTAGTGAAGTATATTAAGGAAAAACAGGTTTTCCACAAAATGTGCATCTTGGGTTTTTACAGTGAAGTGTTTTTTGAATCTTAATTTGAACTGAATAATTGACAGAGAATTGAGTAAATAAATATGCCCAGTTTTAATTACATATTATGTATGGTGTTTTTTTAAATAGTAAAATTCTTCAGGAATGTCAGAATTTGCCTTTTATTTTTCTGCCCACAGTAACAGAAAGAAAAGCAAAGCTCAGATGGATGTCCAGCATACCTCCAGTGTGTATTAGTGTTAAGATTAATTTATTTTGCAATGTATGTTTCTTGGTTTTTTGTAGCATTTAATACGTAGCAGCGGAAAACTAATCCTTCTTGATAAGCTACTGATTCGTCTGCGAGAACGTGGCAACAGAGTCCTGATTTTCTCACAGATGGTAAGGATGCTGGACATCCTGGCAGAATATCTGAAATATCGTCAGTTTCCGTTTCAGGTAAGAAACTTTCTGGTAAGTTAACTTAGCAGCTAAGAAGCATTGATCTTGAATATTAAAAATTTTTTTTCTTTACTCTGAGGGGTGTCAGTGAACTGGAACAGGTTTTCCAGAGGTTGTGAAATTTCTGTTTCTTGTTGAGGTACAAAAGCTACTTGGACATGACCTTGGGCAGCATGCTTTAGCTGTCCTTGCCTGAGTAGGGGATTTAGACAAGAATACCCTCCGCAGTCCTTTTGATTATGTGGCTTTTAGCCCTTTTGATTAAAAAAACATGGATGAAAATGTCTTATTTTTGTAGAAGGGGACTAGCTGTATGATAAATGTTATTTTGAAGTGAAACAGATGAATTAAAAATTATGTGAGCTGTTTATTTACTTTTTTTTCCCTTCACATAACAGTTTGGCAGCTGGGAATTGAAGTTGCACTGATATTGAATACAGTTTAAAATTACTTTTTAACTGTAGTTCTCAATCTCTCTAGAGACTTGATGGATCAATAAAAGGGGAATTGAGGAAACAAGCACTGGATCATTTTAATGCAGAAGGATCAGAGGTACAGTATTTTTTTTCCCTGGGGAATCTGTTTTATTTTTTCCTAAGTACCAAAAGACACTTCACAAAAAAGGAGAGCTGAAAAAAGTGAGGAATATGTCAATAAGGTTGGAAATTCATTGCTACTGCCTAGAGTATAAGGTTTATGTAATTTTTTTAAGAAGATGTTAAGTAGAAAACACATAAATTAGGGAAGTGGTAGCTGATTGCTCTATAAATGCTGCAGAATTTTAACCCCAGCTTTGTTCCTCTATAGAATTTATTAATATTGACAAAAGTGCTAACTTAAGCAGTTAGTATCCAAAAATTCTTTGGCAATGGGCAGAACTAACTTCATATATTGTTGCACAATCAGTCATATTTTACTTGTTTCAAATACAGTTCCTGTTATCTTGATTTGTTGACACCTGTTACATGCTGTGGAAGAAATAGTAAAGTATTGATTTCTAGCAATTCTTTCTGAGCAACCTGTGAGTAGGTAGGCATGTGTTATGATTCTTTAGATTCTGAACTGGAATATTTGCACCTTATTTAGCACTCCTGTTAGGCATGTCATTCCATACTGTTGGATCAGTTTAAATCTTTTTTCCTACTGTCAGATTTGAGGGAGTGGAGGTTAGTTGGTCATTGATTTTGGTTTGGTTTAATTGGTATTTGAAGATAGCATTTGCTAGTTGCTGCTGAGCTTGTTTCTGCATTGTGGAGAGAGAAGGTCCAAACTCCATGTTAAATAAAAAAATTAACACTCTTTCAAATTTCTTTCATAGACAATTGTTGACATTTTCTGAAATACTAGCAGTTACACTGTACATTTTTTGAAATTAAGAAAAATTTATGCATTTCTAAAATTGAGGCAAACTCTGCATTTGTGCAGCACAAATGCAGCTCTCAGTTTTATTTTTTACTTCCTAAAATTTCATAATATTTTGGGCTGGGTTTTGTAGACTTTTGGTATAACTGGGCTATAGGCTACCTGAAAATCTTTAACAGAATTCTCAGGAGTCTTTCCTTATTGTAGTGGTTGGTTTTTCCTGTAACTGTGCTAAAAATTTGATTTGGTTGGGGTTTTTTAACCTGCTTTACTTTAGCTTGGATTTCATATGTTGTTTTGTGCACATCTCAATATTCTTCTTCAGTCTTTCATAGTTACAAAAGACTGATTCAGTAAGTTTATATTGCCTACAGGGTTTTTTCTCCTTGCTGCTTACCTATTTTCATATTGTTCATGAATATGCTTAGCAGCATTGAATTTGGGAGAAGATTCTTGCTATGTCTCTAAACCAGTTTTCTGTGGGCTCAAGTGCTTTCCCTGCTCTGACATGACTGTTTAGCCTTCTAGGGCTTGGGGCAGGGAGGGTGGGAGAGAGTTTTTATAGCATTAAAGTCTTTCACAGTAAGCTTTGATATTATTTTTGCCATTCTGGTTTTGTTGGGATGTCTTGCTCAGTGATTTTATGAAAGAAATTGGTAATCAGTGTTTGCTTTATATTTAAAGAAGCTTTAAGCATAAAGCAATTATGGATTTGGTAGCACCATGTACCGTGTAAAGTAAATTTTAAACTATTTTGGTTCCTTTAGGAATATTACAAGTATTGTATATAAAACTATTTCATACTTTATGATTTCAGGACTTCTGCTTTTTACTGTCTACCAGAGCTGGAGGATTAGGTATCAACCTGGCATCTGCTGATACGGTGGTTATATTTGATTCTGACTGGAATCCACAGAATGATCTACAAGCACAGGCTAGAGCACATAGAATTGGACAGAAGAAACAGGTAAACACAGTCAGTTTAAGGTCCAGACCTGAAAGACTGTGTCTGCACCATACCTTTTGTATTTTTGAGAATAACTAATACTTTCGTCATATCTCCAGAATTGTTAGTAATACTAATTTTTTTTCCTAAGTCTCCATAGAGGGAGAAATAATACAGTAGCTGTGGTATTTGGGTGGGAGAGGGAGAAGAGTTGTCAACTTGTCTGTTTTCCATTCATTGGTATGATGTCATTCTACAAAATAACTGCTACATCAGGTACATCTCCAATGTATAAATATTCTAGTTCTCAAGAGAATTCTTTCCTTCTTACAGAAGACATACAATAACAATTAGAAACATGACATCATTGCCTCTGGCAATGCTTGTGCCAAGTCACTGAAGTTTATAAAGAAATGTCTAAGATTATTTATTAGGGCTTTTAAAAACATTTCTGTAAAGACTGTGGTAATATGATTAAATTAGTATTTCATATTTGAAACCCATGAAAAAATGCAGAAGTTAAATAATGAAGACTGAGATTTCTGCTTTTAAAATTTTTTTATTTTTTAAATACAAATAGGTTAATATTTATCGATTAGTCACTAAAGGATCGGTGGAAGAAGATATTCTTGAACGAGCCAAGAAAAAGATGGTGTTAGATCATTTAGTAATTCAGAGAATGGACACTACAGGGAAAACTGTGTTACATACAGGCTCTACGCCTTCAAGGTACCTTTGTGTTTGTTTCTATACCAACATACCCTTAAGAATATTTCAGTTGTAAATGAAAGGCAAAACAGAAGATGCAAAGTCTTTGTCAATTTTTATTTGCATAATAAATACATATCTCAAATATATGAAGAGTTTATATTTAACAGTAAGAAGAAAGCTTAACTGACTAATGATTATAGGGAACTTTTCCAAGTTAGTAAGTTAAAATGGTTTTCCTGAAACATCATTTATTTCAGCTCAACACCTTTTAATAAGGAGGAGTTGTCGGCAATTTTGAAATTTGGTGCTGAGGAACTTTTTAAAGAACCTGAAGGGGAAGAACAGGAGCCTCAAGTAAGTACCACTTCTGGACTAGGTAGATAAAACAGCAGAAAATATGCATGAATTATTTAATTGTAAAGAGAAACTTCTTGATCCTCAGGAAATGGATATAGATGAAATATTGAAGAGAGCTGAAACTCGGGAAAATGAGCCAGGTCCATTAACTGTAGGAGATGAGTTGCTTTCGCAGTTCAAGGTATGGCTCTGTTCCCTCTTTCCTGCTATAATTGTACTTCCCTTTTTTAAACAGTACTATTTTGCTTCTATTTATCTATCTTTTAATTCTTCAGAAACAGATGCCTCAGTAAGTCAACTTCCTAGTAAAATGGTTATTTCCTATGCATGATACCTTACATCAGTATAAACAATTAAAATATATTATGTTTTGATAATAACATGAGATGTATTTGTGAATGTGTTAATTATTAGAATTTTAATTTTGTGTTTTATTTACTACCTTTTTTATTAAGCTGCTATAGTATCAAGAAACGCAATGCATTCTTTGTGTTTCTTAGCTGATCATTTCTCCAAGTTGCTTTTAGCCCCAAAGTAAATTTGGAATGCTAGGTATTTTTAAGTGTTGTAAGTTAAACATTATGTATGGGAAAGAAAGAAAAAAAAAAAGCAGAGCATGATATTTTTTTAGTTCAGGAGATTATTAAATAGCTCTCCTGCTAATCACTTATTCATAACATATTTTGATATCTGCGTTGCATTAATGCTTGGTTAATTTTATATTATTATAGTTTCACATTAAATCAGGCGTTGGCTCTATTTTGAAGGAAGTTAGACCATAATCGTAGAGGTGTGTGGGGTGTGATTCTCCTTGTATCTCCTAGCCCATGATAAATGGAGTCTGTCTTTCCTAAATGAATAAGTCTCATTAGAGGTGGTTTCATGAAACATTTTGAATTTATGTATTTAATATATATCTTATAAAACAATAGCATATATATATAAAAATAGATAAAATATGTAAATATTGTATATGTAAATGCATAAAATATGGGATCTGTAACCTTGTTTTCCTTAAATAGTAGTTGATTCGGTTTTTTTTTTAATTGTGTTATGTATTGACTTGATGAAAATGTATACCTTTGGATGTACAAGGTGGCCAACTTCTCCAATATGGATGAAGATGATATTGAACTGGAACCAGAAAGAAATTCAAGAAATTGGGAAGAAATTATTCCAGAGATCCAGAGGCGAAGAATAGAAGAGGAGGAAAGACAAAAAGAACTTGAAGAAATATACATGCTTCCAAGAATGAGAAACTGTGCAAAACAGGTATCTCTTGATTTTGACTGAATTGTAGTTCTGTTTCTTTTGGTGTAGTTTGCTGCTTTTGGAGTTTGGGTTGTTTTGTTTTTTTTGTTTTTTTTTTCTCTTTTATGAACATGTTTTTCTGACAGAGCAGGTAAAACTTGCTTATATATGTTACTTACATAGCTTGCTTGCTCTGGAATTCCAGATTAGCTTCAATGGCAGTGAAGGCAGACGCAGTAGGAGTAGAAGATACTCTGGATCTGATAGTGACTCCATCTCAGAAAGAAAAAGGCCAAAAAAACGTGGAAGACCACGAACCATTCCTCGAGAAAATATTAAAGGATTTAGTGATGCAGAGATAAGGCGGTAAGATATAGGAGGACATGCATATTTAAAGGAACAAGAAATTATGATTATTTTTATTAATAATATTATTATTAGTCTGGAACCTACAGCTGGTAATTGTTTTTCTGAAGTTGTTTGAAATCTTTATTCTAGACATTTAATGTTTTTACCTTGTGCTGACATAGTGAACAGTTATAGCAAGAATTTGAATCCATTTTAATGAGGTATAAAATTAGGTTTGAAAAATATGCATGATTTGTTTAAATTTTTTAGTTCCTTCAGTCTATGAAGACAGTAATTTCACTGAATAATTACTGACAGTAATTATTTTTAGGAGGAACTTTCCTTTAAAAAGAAATAAGCAAAATAATCTGGTTTCCATCAGTTTGTCTAAAGCCTGCTGTGCTCAAAGACTATGTTACATCTATTTGGTGACGAAACAATTTGATTGGATTTTGTTTTCTTTTAAAACTTCTTGGCACTATAATTGAATTGTTAAATCCTGCTTTTTTAAAACTAAGAAAATATAAAATCCTATTTGAAACTTGTATTATCATTGGTCCCTTCTGTATATGCTAAATATTTGCTGAAGTATTGTTTTGGTAGGAGGAGGAGGAATTATTTTGATTAGCATTTTTGGGTTTGTGAAATGCTACTTTGCTTCTGAAACGGAAGTATGCATGTTTTCCCAAATTGCTCTAAAATCTTTAGAGTATTTTTTTAGAGGAATAACTTCAAAGATACTTTTTGGCTTGCTATCTCATCTAACAGTGAGGCAAATTGGTACTTTTCTCAAAGCTATTCTTCTGCTTGAACAAGCAATTTCGTTGTTGAGGAAGTTTTCTTTATTCTTCTCTTTTTTTTTAAATTTTACTTTTTAAAATTTTTTTATTATTATTTCTATTTAATTTCCTTTCTCCTCCAAGTATCTCTAGTTTCTTTCCTTTGCTTAGATATTTGAACAGAATGTATCTTTCATGTCATTTTCTTAAATCTGCCAATTACCTGTTGGAGATTGCTCTTTTAATAACCCTATAACTATACATTACATGATGTCTGAAATCTTCATTTACTGTAAATCCACATTCAGTTTTCATTTTTAGATATATACATCTGTGGAATCCTCAGTCTTGTGAAATTAATAAAGTGATTTCTGAAATAAATTATATATTCTATTGTTTTATTTATATAAATTCTTAAACCCATAAAATTGATTTTATTTGAGTTATCTGAATATGTGAAGCAGCTCTACTCTCTCTGTCCTTTTTTCCTGCATTGTCCACATAGCATTATACTAAGATTCACAATTGTATCATTGCAACATTAAAACAAATGTTATTTGTTAAGCATATACTTATATGATAAAATTATTTTCTGTTACTAGGTTTATCAAGAGTTACAAGAAATTTGGTGGCCCTCTCGAGAGGTAAAGTTGTTTGATTGTTATTTGCGTGGCAATTTGAAATCTTTTTTTTCCTAGAAGTTAGAATGTACCATGAAACTTTAGGCAGTAGGGGAAATAGATCATCTTGCATATAGTGTGACTTTAGTGTAGTATCTTCTGTTTCTTCATGTATGGTATGTGTGCAGACAGCCACACAACAGACTTTGCCGTTTGGAAGAACACATCCTTTATATTTATCTGCTGACTTGCTTATTCTTCATTGGTGATAATCATTCACTTGTCATGTTTCATAAGCCTGTTGAAAGTCCATCAGCTTATCCACTCTGTTAAAGTTGGTTTTGCATTCTACGTATTGTCAATTGTCATTTTTAAGCTTCTTTCCTTATTCCTATTTTAAGAAAAATTTCCTATCCTTGCAAATATTAATCCTTAGAAATTTTTATAGTGCATATGATCATATGATACATATATGTATGTATGATTTAATGATTCATTTTCTTTTCTAAAGAAATGTGCAATAATTTAACACTAGGGTTAGGGAGTTCTTTACAGTTCTTGTTTTACTGTCCTCATACCTAAATAATTTAGGGTCTTTCTTCTTGGATCAAAATTGTACACCAGATAGAAACCACTGCTGACTGCTAACTTACGTGATCATTTATTTTGTTTTGAAGTCTGAAGGAATCATTCACAACTGCCAAATTTTCAGAGTTACAAAAATGAGTCTTTTTTTTTTTTATTACAGGTTAGATGCTGTAGCTAGAGATGCTGAGCTAGTTGATAAATCAGAGACAGATCTCAGACGTTTGGGAGAGCTTGTGCATAATGGATGCATTAAAGCCTTAAAGGACAATTCATCTGGACAAGAAAGAGCAGGTACAGTATTCAGGGGGCTTGAGAGGACAGTGAAAAATGACAAGAAGAATGAGTTACTCTTGCATTCTGATTATAACAGAAATCAATTTTGTTGGGAAATATGAATAAAAATGTTAGGATGCATACTGGATAATGTAAAAAAACCCAGGGTTATAGTAAGGTGACCGTTTTCCCCTTTTTATGTGTGACTTACATTAAAAAATGAAATAGGTTTTTGATTTGCTGTGAAATTTAGATGTCCTGTTATGTAGGGACTTTTCAATTCTGAAACGCATAATTCAAGCATTTGGTCAAGAAAAGGTGATATGATATAATTGTTTCCTTTACATTTTTCTGATGTTATTTGTAAAGGTAAATATTTTAATAGTGTTGTCATTTATTTTAAGGAGGTAGACTTGGGAAGGTTAAAGGCCCAACATTCCGAATCTCAGGAGTGCAAGTTAATGCCAAATTAGTCATCTCTCATGAAGAAGAGTTGGCACCATTGCACAAATCCATTCCTTCAGATCCAGAAGAAAGAAAAAGGTACTGATTTTTGCATATTTTTAAGGGAATAATAATGCAGAAAACTTCTCAAGTCTTACTAGCTTTTTTTTTTTTTTGCAATTTAAAGGCTCTATTAAAAGCAATGTCCCTCTCTTTCCTTTAAGAAGAGACAGCAGTAACCTACTCCACAGCTGTACTTAGTTTTTTTTCCTTTTCCACAGAAGCCATAACAGTTTTAACTTGTCAGTTGTATTCACTATGAACTGCGTTCAATTACTAATAATAATTAGGACTAGAATTCAGGCTTGCTGAGGAGTTAAATTTCTTATCTCTGCTTGAGAGTAGTATCAAAAGTGCAGAAGTATTTGTTCCTACCCTCTAAACTTGCCACCTTGTGTATTGCAGTTCCTAAACTGCACTAGTTAGAACACTTGGATGATGATTTTTGCTTTTATTCGTGGCTAGCCAATGCTGCCACACAGCTCATGGCTACAGACAGATATCTGTTCTTCATATTTTAGTCTTAATCAGCTTTAAAACACATTCTAGTGCTGATTTCAATAACTGCTTTATAGAAATACTGAGAAAATCTTTTTATTAATATTTGGATTAATTTCTTAAATTTACCAGCATCTCGGCAGAGAAAATAAATCTAGTTACATTACTTTTAGTATGGTCTCTTCTCCCTTGCTAAGTTTCAGATGTAAAAATCATGTACTTTTCTTTCTAATATATTTCTCCTAGATATGTCATCCCATGCCACACTAAGGCAGCTCATTTTGATATAGATTGGGGTAAGGAAGATGATTCCAATTTGTTAATAGGCATCTATGAATATGGTTATGGCAGCTGGGAAATGATAAAAATGGATCCTGATCTCAGTTTGACACAGAAGGTATGCCATCTACAATAATTTATCAAAGACTATTTGCTTAGGTATTGATGCTGCTAAGTAGTGTTACCGAAAGAGCTTATTTTATAATTAATGAAATTGCAGAAGCGTTATAGGTCAGTTGTACTTTGTACATAATTCATATCCTTCTTGTGGTATATTACTAGATTTTGGGGTCTTGAGTATTTATTTTGAAGTATGCATTCTTGCAGTCAGTTGTGTTTTCATATTCTCGTGTGGTTGGCCCTATGTAATTTGATTTTTCAGTCTTTTCCTTCTTTACTTCAGATATTCTGATTTTGTGTTCTCACTCTTTTGAGAAGGGAGGTTTCTCTAGAGATTTAATTTAGTTTCTTCATCCCTGCTTAATCCCCAGGTTATTCAGTTGAAGCTGTCTTCGACTCCCAACATTGAGAGTAGCTAGTGCAGTAACTTCTTAGCTATAGTGAGCAGCAGATACTGAGGAAAAGTCTGGGGTGAAGTAAACTTTGTGACAGTGCCAACAACCTATAGCTTTGGGATTTGAGAAGCCAGGTTTGTGTCCAGATTTGCTTCGTAATGATTCCTACTCCTGCCTTTCATTAATTTGTCTGGCTTTTCAAACCATGCATTTGTATCCTTGGCAGCTGCATTTAGAAGATGAATGAGTCAGAGCCAGGAGTTCTGTGACTGACTGGTATAGGCGCCTGTAATTTCTTAGATGAAGTATCTAAGAATGGAGACAGAAATCTGAGTCTTGTTTCTTGAGTTGGTTTTAAACTCTGAAGCAATTTCTAAGACTCTGCATGGGTTGCTTGCATTGGCTTAATTGGAGAGAAATTAAAACTTTTATTAAATTCTCCTTTGCTTTAAACATCCGGATGTATTTACTAGGTATAGTTGAAGTGGATTGTTTACCATGTCCTTTTGCGCAGCTTTTTCTGTTCTGTGTGCTCCAGGCTAACATCTGAAATTGATAATCTGTACTCACAACTATGATGCTACCATTTTCTCCTCAGATTTTGCCTGATGATCCAGATAAAAAACCCCAGGCAAAGCAGTTACAGACCCGTGCAGACTACCTCATTAAATTACTGAATAAGGACCTTGCAAGGAAGGAAGCCCAAAGGCTTGCTGGAGCAGTAAGTAAAATGTGGCATTCGTTAATAAGGTAAAACAGTATGCTTATTGGCATGTCACCCCATCCTTTTCATTTTTTAGTTCTTCGCTTTTTATTTGTGTAATATTACTCTATTGCTATTTGTAGAACATAAGACAAACTCAGGATATTAATTGCAAGTTTCATATTGTATTATTCTTTTATTATCTGTGTGTATTCTCTACTGTTGCACTAAGTTCTGTGTCCAGTAAAGTGGTGGTCATTAGTGGCAATAAATAAAATAAAAGGAACCCTCTCTTTGATGTAAAACCAAATCTTATTTTGCAAATATAGTGCAAGGATGCTTGTCAGTTGACATGATTAAAAAGATCAATTTGCATTCAGGGCAATTCAAAGAGGAGGAAAACAAGAACTAAGAAGAATAAGGTGCTAAAGGCTGCAAAATTAAAAGAAGAAATAAAAAGTGATTCTTCACCACAACCCTCAGAAAAATCTGATGAAGATGATGATGAGAATAACAAGGTGAGCATTTTTCACACAGTAAAGATACTCACCATACATTCAGTTCTTCCTGTTCGTATCAACTTGTATTTCATCTTCTGCTCAGTTTAATAAAATTAAAACACCTTAGTGCCATCCTTTTCCCGGTACAACTTCCCACTTCCCTTTGGCCGCTACAACTGATGTGGCATCAGTGCAAGCAAATGGAAGACTGTATCTATTTCAGTTTATTGATAAACTAATAAATAATGAATTAGGAGTTTTCAAAATTGTTATTAAAATATTATAGTCTAATTATTAGTGACATGGCTTAGAGTCAACATTATTTTTAAAGCATTAACCCTGTATTTGCTAGAATTGCAAATCACAGTTGTAAAACTACTGGATTTTGCTCATGTGTTACTACTACTGGTAATGATTCTTAAGGTAAAGGTTTTCTTATTGAGGCTGACAAAAATACCATTGAGCTCAATTAGAATGAACATCATAAAAAAATGGTATTTCAAGACCTGCATATGAAAGCTCACGTATACATCATGGCTCTCATTTTTCAGAAAGACTGTTTAGCCTTGTTGTTTTTTTTACTTTGGATTATTAAACTTGGTATTATGCTTTTGTTGTGTTTTATTTTTGTTGTTTGTCACTAGACATAAAAATCACTAGACATAAAAATCTGGATAAAATTTAGGGTCATGTCACACCTAATTTGAAAGCAGTTGAAATAAGTCACTGCAATTCTATAATCAATAAAATACTCTCTACTTGGTTGAAAGCAGTTACAAGCCATTGTAATTGTCAAGTTGTTCTAAAATAAAAAATACTTAGAGAAATACATAGTAAAAATTTGCATTAGAAAAGCCATGATAAATCTATGAAAAAATAGTAAATTTTAATCACTCTTTCAGTGTATGAGTTTGAATTATACTATAAAGAATAAAATGTGAAGCCAGCAGTAAAAAAGAAATTCAAGATCCCTTGTGTTTATAGCTACAATAATCTGCCTGAAATGTAAGACTAAGACCTGTAAATGTTGCCACAGTTCCCAGTACATTAATGGGACAACTGAACCCTAAAACTTAGCAAATTATTTGCTCAGACGGCTTTAAAAATGAGTGTTAGTCTTCATCTCCCTCAAAAGAAAAGACATTGCCATCAGTTTGTGGACTTAACTATGTTTAGGTAAACTGCCTAGAATGCTGTCCTCTCTGTTAACAACAGGTACTCATCACTTCAGCTTTTGGACACTGAATAACAATTGCATTTCTGAAAACTGAACTGTATACTACACCCTTCCTAAACTACTGGCTTTAGCTGCTTAGATTCCATATTGTATGCAGTGTTTAAAACTTGCCTATTTTACTGCTAGAATTACCAGGAAAGTTTTTAAATAATAGGATTTTTGCTAGAAAGTTTCCATGGTACCTAAACTAAAACCTGGCCCTGGCCGTGCTCATAACTTTATACCTCTTATAAGTAACTTTTTCAAGTACTAGACAGTCTTTCATCTGTTTTTATGCAACAGATAAGCTGTTCTTATATTTGCCTTTCTGGTATGTTCAAATAAATTCAAACATGATAATGATTCTTCCACCTATGTTATAATAGTACTTTATTTATAGTATTTTTCTGTGTCTGAAAGGATACTAGTTTTGATCTCAGACCTTCTCAGTGAATATTATACAGAGCAGTGAGTAATACTTTGTTCACCTCCAAACAATTAAATGGGCACATAACAGCAAGTCTGTAATGAACCTTTTTTTAAAAGCACAGTAAAATGAAGAGTTCTGGAAAAGAGAAAGTTTGGATTCTGTTACCTTCTGTGAGTGTTTAATAGGGGATTGGGACAAAGCTAATTAGATCAGAGGTCTTCCAACATCTCCCATCACTTTACTGTCTTGACTGATCAGGTCAGTTTTGCAATACCGTGCTTCCATTTAGACTTCAGTTCTTCAGTCTAACAGTCTTTAAAGGGACCAAATTCAAACTGTATTCCAAATTAACTGGATGCAATTTTTCATGCTCACTGCCTCCACCAAATCAGTACTTGCTTTGTCACATCAAGGAAGTGAGTGCATAGCTCTTGTATTTCTTTACCAACTGCATTCAGTTCTGTTTGAGAGGTGATTTGATAAATCTACATCCAGGAATAAAAAATTCACAGATAAGAAGTGTTTTTATCTGATAGTTGCAAAACTTGTATAGATAGGAACCCAGTTTGATGTGATATATATGCTTGCATATTGCAGGATGAGATTGTTTCAGTGAAACATCTGCATAAAAAATTTAAAGCAGAAAAAGAAAACGAAGAAAAGCCTGAGCCAGATACTGGTATAAAGAAGGAAGCTGAAGAAAAAAGAGAGACAAAAGAAAAGGAAAATAAGAGGGATTTGAAAAGGGAGAAAAAAGAAAAAGAGGATAAGAGAGAATTAAAAGAAAAGAGAGAAAATAAAGTAAAAGAATCCACACAGAAAGAAAAAGAAGTAAAGGAAGAGAAGGTAACTAGGTTTATTTATCTTACAAAGCATTAGAGAAGGCCACCAGGTTTATGTGAATTATTTTGAGATGAAAAAATGTGGATCTGATCAGTTGTCATTTCATTAAAATATTTTATGTCATTTGAAGCTTTATTTTTACTACCTGAAACCACTAGGACAGGCATTTGAAATGGGGAAGTACATCTTCAATGATATAGCTCTTAACTGGACTGAATGTGTGCAGAAAAATATTTTTTTCCATTTTCCTTTTCCATTTCACAGAGAAATTAAAATGTACTGTCATTGAATGTCAGCATAGATTTTATTCTTACATACTGAAGAAAATGCAGTAGTTGTGGGTATTGTTGTATGTTATAATTGCAGAACCAAAATAAAATGTACTTAAATATTTTTTTATCTTGTTCTTAGGTAAATGAAATCAAATCCGAAAATAAGGAAAAAAGTAAAAAAATTCCATTGCTGGATACTCCAGTTCATATTACTGCATCTAGTGAACCAATTCCTATATCAGAAGAATCTGAAGAGCTAGATCAGAAAACTTTTAGTGTGGTAAGTCACCTTTTAATAAATTAGTCTGTATACTTAATAGTCTAAATGAGGACATTTGCTGATATTCTTGATACTATTGCTTGGGACAGTAGCACAGGTGATCTTTTGCTAAGTCTTGGATCAATTAATGTTATTGACAGTATAGTAATGTAATTTTTTACTCTGTTCTAGCAGTTTTATTTTGGCTTTTTGCTGTATGTATGCAAGATAATAGAAAAAACTTACCCAATAGTTTGTACGATTAATAGGTTGAGAATATAAACTCTAAAGATATATCCTCAAGAATCACTTATATATCCTGCTTCTTAAGAGCAGATATGAATGAATGAATGAATGGAATTGATGGAGTCTTTGGCTCTACCATACAATATATAATATCTTCTATGTAAGATAGTAAGAAAAACTAGGATTCAGCATTTCTCTTCTGAAGTATTGCAGACTTTAGTTAGTAAACACAGGAAAAAGCAATGGTAAAGCACTTAGAAATATCTTGCTGAGGCAATGTCTCTTAAACCAAACGAATTATGTTTTATTATTTGAGAAAAATGTATATGTACAATTTAGATGAAGATTTATAGGTTGGCTGAGGCTCATGGAAAAGTATCAGAGTTACTTTGAACATCTGTGGTTGTTTTGTCATTCAGATTTCAACAGCTGTGTTTTTGCTTGCGAGGTCTGTTGGGTGTATTGTGGGTGCTGGCTGTGAGAATGTCAGTAGGATTATTATGTGTATGGCAGTTGCTGTCCATGAGTTTAGTCTAAACAATCAAAGTAACTCACCTGTGATTTTCAGCATGGGCCTTGAGTGATTCTAGTGGATATGTCTGTGTGACTAATGACAGAAAATCATTTGATTTCCATGTGCAGTTACATGTTTCTGATCACTTCTTTATTTAAGAATTGCACTCTATAAGCTGTCTTTTTAAAAGCTACTTTAATGTGTGGTGAGTTTAATATGTAAACCAGATGTTTAATTACTTAGTGGCATGAGATGGCAATGGAACCCAGTTTGTTTGAGTTGTCCCTAGATGCCTACCTGGTAATGGTGATATTCCGTTTCATTCCATTCCAGGTATTTGTTTGGTTTTTCTAGGTTTGGTAGCATGTAGTGGGGAAGGAGGTGATTGGTGCTTATCATTATGCCATGGTCAGGAGCAGTCTACTTAAACATACTCACCTGCACTTTCAAATGGAAATGTTGTTCAGGCTTAACTGACAGTGACCTTGATGACAGTGAGGATATTCTGGTCATGGATACCACGCTATTGGAGTTTGATGTACGATTAAGCAAGTGTTCGCAATTTAAACCATGCCAACTGGAATTATCTGGATTTATTATTAAAACATTGGATCCAAAATATGAAAATTCAAGAAATGGACGACCTTTATCTGTGGCTAGTCTAGGCATTGCCTATGGCCACATCTCAAGTGTTCAGTTCTGGGCCCCTCAGTTCAAAAAGGACATGTTGGTGCTGAAGCAAGTCCAGAGAAGGAGATGGAGCTGGGGAAGGGTCTGGAGCACAGGTCTTATGAGGAGTGGCTGAGGGAGCTGGGGTTTGTGAGCCCAAAGGAGAATCAGGGAAGCCTTTACCACACCTGCCTGATAGCAGGTTGTAGCCAGGTGAGGGTCAGATCTTTTCCCAGGGAAGCAGTGACAGGACAAGGAGAAGTGGCTCCAGGTTGTTTCAGGGAAGGTTTGTGTCGGATGTAAGGAAAGATTTCTTCAGTGAAAGAGTGGTTAAGCAGTGAACAGCCTTCTCAGGGAGGAAATAGAGTCACTATGCCTGGAAGCGTTCAAAAGAACAACTGGATGTGGGACTTGATATAGTTCATTTGGAATGGTGGTGTTCAGTCAGAGGTTGGGTTTAATGATCTTGGAGATTGTTCCCAGCCTTCATGGTGCTATACCCAAACTAGCTTTCCTCCAGGTAGCATAATTTCTGCCAATATCTGCAAAGGAGTGAGGTTTAAAAAATGCTCAGAGAATCAATTTTGATCCTTTGTTGAATGCCAAGTGTAATGGTTGTAGAAAGTATTTGCTTGAAATGTACTCGACACTCTCATATTTAATTTTAACATTGAGTTTGTATAGCTTTGTACATGTTAAAAAGGGTAAGTCTTGCCCTACATGATTATGCTCAGAGTTGTAATTGCAAAATACAGTAAGTCCTTTTCCTCAGAAATCCTATATATTAAATTAGTGGTTTCTTAAATCTTAGTGGCGTCCTCCTCTTAAAGGGGAAGCATCACCCTAGATTTGTGGAAGCTTGCAAGGGAAAGGAACTTCAAAAGTGAGCGAGTCTGCAAAAGCTTAGAAGAACTTGGAATGAAGATCAGTATGTTAGTTAGTCCCTGACCTACCATATAAGCCCACAGCAGTGGGTTTTGAAGAGAAAAAAAGTGGCCTCACAATCATCCGGCTGCTGGTGTTTGAGATATTTAAATTAGTACCTTCTACAGCTTGATATTATATAATCTGATGCTTTCATAGAGAAGTGAATTTCCAATTGGATTGATAATTTTCCAAAGGGAACATGTAACACATTTTTATGACCTCTGGGGAAGTCTTGTGTTTCATTTGATTTCTAACAATACTGTCTTCACCTGTGGTTATGTATCACAGTAAAAGGTGGGTTATGCTTTAGAATAAATTTTTTTTATTTTGAATCAATACATTCCTTTTTTCCATTTCACAGTGCAAAGAAAGAATGAGACCTGTCAAGGCAGCATTGAAACAGCTTGATCGACCAGAGAAGGGCCTTTCTGAAAGAGAACAGCTGGAACATACTAGACAGTGTCTTATCAAAATTGGGGATCATATTACTGAATGTCTAAAGGAATACACAAATCCTGAACAAATTAAACAGTGGAGAAAGTAAGTTATTTTCTTGGGTTTTACTTGAAAAAGGGAAATCTGCAATTGGTTCTATTGAGAAGAGTATGTTTTAGTTATTTCTCCTGTTTATTTTTCCCTCTTTCTTTGATCTTTCTGCTGTTTTAAATAGGAGTCTATTAAAAGGTGATTATATATTGTTCTGACCTGTAATGAATGGATTGATTTTAAGCATTGATGCAGAGCCCTGTATTTTGTGCAGAGGGCGGAGACATCTCTCTGCTTAACACTGACAGCAAATGCTAGGGACTTATCACTGTCACTGTGTTTAGTCAAAATCATTCTTACCTTTAAAGATCTGTTTTTTCAACTTCAGGTCATTTTTGTTTTTTAATAATTCATGTTGAAAATAGGCAGTTCTAAAATTGTGTTGAATATATGATTCCAAGTTGTAGAATTCTTTATTTTTTTTAAATGTATTCTAAAATGAAATTACTTATTATATAGTAACTATTAGTTGATACAAGTATTTATCATAATGTACTGAGATGCACTTCAGAAGTGAGGGAAGAGTTTGCATCTACATCAGATGACAGTATAAAAAGAACTAAGAAAAAAAGATTTGTCTTGTAATTGATTGATAAGTTCTTATTGCAATTTGACTTATGTTTGTTGGAATGTTCAGTTAATGTCTTTATGCTTGAAAATACATCCTGTGATTATATATATCAAATTCTTAAGTATTGCATTTTCTTGAAGAATTCTGTTAGTGTAATATGCTTCTGCTGATTTTACTTCCTTTACTTGAAAGTCGTAAGGTGCTCTGAGATACCAAAAGAAGACCCATGTCTTAGGTTTTGGAAAATTATTTATTATTTTAAGCAGAAACTTCTAATAGAGTTGTTATTCATAATAATGCTATGACACTATGTGTAGATAAATAACATACTTATTTCAGGTATATTTGGTAAGAAGTAGTATAGTTTATATTAAGTTAGAATAGTATCATTAGACACACCATTGACTGGTTGCCTACTTAGGCAAGCTTCTGGACAGTATCACATTTAAATAATCACAGTGAAGGAGCATACTGTTGCTTTGTGAACCTCCACACTTCAAATATTTTTGAACACTGTTATTCTGTTGACTTTTCTAAGTATTCCACCTGCAAATTTCACTAAAAAAATCAGTATCTGTTAAAAAAACTTTACCAGTGATCATGGAAGAAAAGGTTAGGTACTTAATTTTTTTACGGACTGCTAAATACACAGAATTCAAACAGATTTTCAGAAGAGATATATATAAACTCATAGCTATGTTTTTAATAAGTATTTCACAAAAATGTAACAATTCTAATTAGTACTACTGTCTATGCAGTTCACACTCTCAAGTACTTAAAATAAATTTTAAAAAGTGAAAAATGGTTAAAGGAATCAGTTTTTCAAATATTTAATTTACAATATTTCTTGTGCAACTAGGCAATACTGTGTGGATTATATAGCATTTCAGGTTTACTGAAGTGGTGTTCAAATAATTTCAAGTCAAATCTATGTTCTGCTACATAATATAAGGAAAAGAAATTTAAAGAAGAATTACAACTTCTCTTTTCTTCTTCCTCAGAAATTTGTGGATTTTTGTCTCTAAGTTTACAGAATTTGATGCCAGAAAGCTGCACAAACTGTATAAACATGCAATCAAAAAACGTCAAGAGTCTCAGGTAATATTTTCACATCCTTTTGAAATACCCAAATATATATTTTAGTTATTATAACTTTTGTTAGATATAGAGGATTATAAAGAACATGGAAATACACTTCAAGTTAGTATTTGTCTTTGCAGTATAGTAGTCTCTTCTGATAGAGTATTTTTCTAATGTATTCAAATGACCTTTGGGTTTTACCAATAATTACATTTACCAGTGTATTTGTCTCTTTTAGCAACACAGTGATCAGAATATTAGCGGTCATGTGAATACACATGTAATTAGAAATCCAGGTAAGAAACTTTTGAAGTATATTCTTATGTAAATACCTTAAATATTCATGTTTATTTCGTTTCACATGTCTTCTGGGTCTGTTTTCCACATACAGAAATGTGTTAAGGTCTACAATGATAGACTAATTCAGAAAGCTTCACTAATTTGCTGGTGAAATCCAACAGAGTGCAGAGTGAAGTTGGTACTTATCAGGTTATTTGAGCATCCTTTAAAAAAAACAATCTTGATGTTAAATTTTGGAGAGAGCAAGAGGTCTTACTTAAAACCTTTAAACTTCTCGGAAATTCTGAGACTGTTTGTAGCTGTTGCAGTATCACTACAATGAAAGAAAGCACTTTATTAGTCAGTCACAGTCTGATAGGGCCTCACAGTCGTTAGTTACCGGGGCTGTCTTTTATTGTTGTGCATAACACTGATTTTTTTTCCCCACATGTTCTCACACCCGCTTTTATGAATATAGTGCTTTATTTAGTCTTGTGTTACTGAACTTCCAAGTATATTGTCATGGACTTAAAATCAACAGTCATGAATTTTAGGAATACCACTGAAATTCTTTTGATAACACGGTGTTTCTTTAAAACTATTACTCATACTAAGTCTATCCCTTCTTAGAAAGGAAGTTGCTGCCATTCTATCCAATATTGCTCTACTTGAAGGTACCCTCTACTCACTGCCCATTTGGACAGTCGGCTTCATAGCAATGGAGAGGTTTAGAAGCTCAGTTTCCAAGTCCTATGCACCTGCATTCTAGCTTGCTTTCCACTTAAATCTGAAATTTTCTTCTGTTCACTGGCATTAGTGCATTTGATTTTCAGCTATTTAGATCTTGTTTCTTTTCAATGATATCCATTTCATACTAGTTTACAGCTGACAGGTAGAAATGCTGTTTGAATTAGGTGAAGTAAAAATGTTATACTTCCTTTTAACCTCTGCATTATTAAACAGATGTGGAAAGACTGAAGGAGAATACAAACCATGATGACAGTAGCAGGGACAGCTATTCCTCTGATAGACATCTGTCACAATACCATGATCATCATAAGGACAGACATCAGGGAGACGCTTACAAGAAAAATGACTCCAGGAAAAGGCCCTATTCAGCCTTCAGCAATGGAAAAGATCACAGAGACTGGGATCATTACAAACAAGACAGCAGGTGAGTTTCTTGAGCAATTTTGAAATTTGGTCAGAATTCCCTTTGTGTTTTTGTAGTTATGCTTGTACCAGTCTTTTCTGAGTAACACAAAATTGCAACAATGATCTTTCCTTAATGCTTTTCTGTCCATTTTACATAACTGTAGCTCTTGATGTGTTACCAGTAACTCTAGTACAATTAAGTTCTTATTTTTTAGATACTACAGTGATAGTAAACATAGGAAGTTAGATGACTACAGGAACAGAGACCACAGGTCAAGCCTGGAAGGGAGTCTAAAAGACAGCCGTGTTCATTTGGATCACCGTTCCCATTCAGACCACAGGATACATTCAGATCACCGTTCCTCTTCTGAGTACAGCCATCATAAATCTCCCAGAGATTATAGGTACCACTCAGACTGGCAAATGGACCACAGAGCTTCAGGTAGTGGCCCAAGGTCACCACTGGATCAGAGGTCTCCTTATGGATCAAGATCTCCCCTAGGTCACAGATCTCCATTTGAACATTCATCAGATCACAAAAGTACACCTGAACATACATGGAGTAGCCGGAAAACATAACAAAAACTGATACTTCTGGACTTTCTTGTAGCCATATACAGTAAATTAACACAGTAATTGCCTTACATGACTTGAAAGATACAGAAGGGATATTCTATCAGTAGCAGTATTGTTACGTCTTTCCAGGATGCAAGGTCTATTATCCCAACAGAAGAAAAATATTTTTGTATTTAAAGTTTATGCTGCACTGTGCTGCAAATGCTGTGGCACTTTTTTTTAAGAAATGGAAGATGTTTACTTTTACAGGGACCTCAACACTGCCCATTTCAGACTGGATCTTAGTATAACACTCTTCATGTCAAAGTGGTTTGAGGCTGATAATGTTTTAAGTTATGTTTGTAAATGAACTTTTAAACACTGACCTGTGCTCATATTTCAGGAGGGAATGGGGAGAATATTTTTTTTTCTTAGTAAAGAACTCTCAAGGACTTTGTTCACTTTCCAAAGCTACTTGTTTACATTGTACACTGCGACCACTTTGCCGCTTTTCATCACAAGCTTGAATATTTAAATTCTGTACCTATAACTGTAAAATAGCCAGGATTTCTCCTGTTTGTGATCAGTTAAAATGCCTTTTTACAAAACAACCAACAACAACAAGAAAAAAACACATCACAAAAAAAAAAAAACCAACAACAGAAAAATCAAAACACAAACAAATGGCTGTAAATTATTGTAAATTTATTAAATGAGCTTTTTCCCCTTCAGGTTTTTTTTGACTGTTCCTTTCCCCACCAACTCAGGACTTCTTGTCACAGTTATGAAACTCAGTGTATGTACATGTTTCAATAAAAGATTTTGATGGAGTCACTGTTCAGAATGTAAAAATGGGGAAAGGCAACTTTAGTGCATTTAGTGCTCCCTTTTTTGATACTTTAGATACATGTTTTGGTTTGTGATTTTGTGAAGTTTTTTTGGGGGATTTTTTGTTTGTTTTGTTTTTGTTGTTTTTTGTTATTGGGTTGGTGGGGTTTGTGTGTGGTTTTTTTTTTTTTTTTTTTGTTTTGTTTTGTTTTGGCGGGGTTTTGTTATTTGGGGATTTTTGTTGGATTTTTTTGCGCTTTTTTTGGGGGGGTCTTTTTTCTGTATTAAGCTCTTGGTGTTGTGATTGTTTGTAATGAAATGGTAAGAAATATCTAGCTAAACAGTGCTCTGGAAAGCTTTTCAGGTGCATTGGTTTTAAAGGTTTGTCAAATACCTGAACAGTTCAGTATCGAAATCAATCAAAATTAATTGTAAATTCATATATTCCCTCTTCAACACGGGCAATAATGTCAAATGTGCTATGCAGGTAGTTAATATTTTAGAAGATTTGAATTATTACTTTATTGACAGAATTGTTACAATGCACACTGATTGTACATAGATAACTTCTATCTGACAAATTAAATTTAAACTAAAAGGATGTGTGGGTCTTGTAGTTTTCTGCTGTGTTTTTCTATACTGTGTTACTTTTCCCCAGGTTACCATAAAAATGTTACCATAATGTTACTATAAAAACATTAAAAGTACTGAATTTTAATCCTGGTGATAAATAGAGAAGGTACCTGGCATCAGGTGGCAGGAGCTGCATCTGCGGCTGCATTTTTTCTCTGCTCCTGCAGTATGGAGTATTTTTTCCAATTAAGCAGATTTATGTGGAAGCATTTCCATAAAACCACAGTCTGTCCACAGAATATGTCTAAGGATCTTACTCTAGGCACAGTTGCTGCACATTAAATAGTTCCTGCACATTTAGTATAGGCTGGGACTTGGTTAATTTCTTAACTGCTTAATTTCTTAACTTTTCATCTTGACAGGAGCTGTGGTGTTTGAGTGGTTCTGCTTTCAAGCTTGATTGTTGAATAGTGTTTAGGCAGCAGAGTCTGATAAGATTGTTCATGTGTACCATGCACATTCCACTTCCAAGGGTGGAGACGTAGAAGTCAGAGCATCTCCAGCCACAGACGCAATTCTTCCTTGGTTGGGAAGCACACAGTTGCATCCTAGAGCATAGACAGGACATTCCCACAGAGCCTGGTTCTCCATCAGTGTGGCTATGATATATTTTCACCAAAGGTCCCTTAGGTCTCTGAAATACTTGATGGCTTTGATGTCGATATTTGGGAATTAGTCTCCTTATGCTTTGTAACTATAACTTTTGCTCAGTCATATTTACAAATACACAGATCACATTTGCAATAGTTTAATTTTTTTCCCTTTGGTTTCCATTATGTTCTAAGTATTTGAAGTTTGAAGATGGAAATGATCTTCACTGCTGGTAATGCCTGTTATGCTGTATCTTACTTTTCAATCCCATATTTTCTGCAAATGACTCATTTATCATTCAGTCTAAATTTAGGTTTGATCCTTCTTTTGCTTACTTTTAATGAAAAGTCTTCAAGGAGTGTGTCCAGTTCTGAAGCATCCATCAGATACTAAAGTTGCCTGTTTGTCAAAGATTTTGGGAAGTAATAATTCTGTGGACTGCAAGAGAAGTACTCATGTGGCTATTGATAAAGGCTTAGGCATTTTGTCTACCATGCATGGAAGTCTAAGACTTCCATCTTAATCCTGTTAGGTATTTCCAGTCTACCACTCCCAGTACCACCCAAAGAGAGTAGACTGTTAAGTATGAAAAAGCAGATTAAAAACCGTACTACTGCTCTTAAAGTTTTAGGGACAGAGAAATGCATATTGTGGTTGCTGTTAGTTGTCAAGGGTGATGATGTGATCATAATTTACCTTATCACAGTTGCTTTATGTTTTCCCCCATTTAGATCTTCCACGCATAGAGCAACATTCAGACAGTTGCTGGTTTCTCAGAGTTTTTCATCACAATCGACAGGACTTGCAAAAGACTTAGCCTTAGGCACCACTCACTGAAGGATTTGCACTCCTTTCATATGAGTACGCCCTGACCTCCCTTGAGACACTACTCCCTAGGATAAGTATCTTTGATGCCCATTTGAAGCTTGATTGGCTTTTTTTATCATAGCTTGTCATACACAGACATGTATCTTATCAGTTTCACAGCCCTAATTGTGTAGCTGGAGGGCTCCACTTACAATATAAAATCCCCGGAAAAGTACCCTGGTAGCCAAGCAGTTTAAGGAGTCGTTTCCACCTCCAGTGTTACGCCTAGTGTTGTGTTCAGTACAATACCTCTTTTTGGTAAGAAATTACCTCACCATTACTTAGGAACTACACATAAATCGATGTAGTAAATTTTTTGTTTCTATTAGAGAGTAGTAAATGATGTTAAAATAGTAATACCTGGTATGAGTTATCCATTTGTACCAAACAAGGTTTGTCTTACTGAACTCTGTTGGGACAGGTGTGTGCTGGCACTTTATGTCTTCATTCTTCCAACAAACTAGAGTGGCTGCACCTGCCATTTTCAGAAGTTTTGTTCTTAAAATTTTATGCTGACTCTTTTATTTGTGAAACAGTCCAGAAGCAGTAGCTAAGGAATACATAGTTGTGTGGGATGCTGATACGAGCAGAATGAAGAGAAAGTTCATGGAATTAGGTATTTGCTTCTTAAGCTTTTTCCCTCTCGGTTCCATTTAGCTATCTTAAGATATTAGTGGAGAACACCTGAGTAATGGTAAGTACGTTCTGGTCCACCTATCCTTAAACTCCCATGGTGTATTTGGATATGGCCAACACAAAACCAATCATTATAGCATGTATTTTCCAGGCCCATAGCCCCATCAATTTATTGGTAATTATTTTATTTTTTGTATTTTTAAAGTTTTTAACAAGTGAAAATTTTGGCATAAAAGGTGAAATTTAGTGATTGTTAATTTGCATAAAGACGTAAGAATTGCTGTTGTCCTGATTAAAAGAAAATAACTATTTCTGAACCTTGCATAACAAAATAATTCTGATTTTAAATTATTTGTAGCATTTTCATAAACCTATTCAAAAACTACTCTTAAGACTGAGGCATTACCACAGCTGATCCCATGTTTGCACTAACAAAAAGAAGGGCTTTGCTGGAAGGCTGACAGTCTCAGCATGCCTGTGAGGGAGTCAGGTGAGTGTATGTTTCTTGTATGCCAGATAGGCAACTGTAAAGGAAATGGTGCTCCAGGGTGCTGCAAGTTCCTCTTATGCGTGCTATGCAAACTTGAAGTGTCCAAACCCAGCCTGGTACTCAGTGAACCTATTTTTATACCCCAAATTTCCAGCTCACAACTTCACCCTCAGTGTTTTTTGAAGACTTTGGAAATCACTGCTGCAACACTTCTGAGATATTTTGACATACAGAATTTAGATCTATATTGAGTTCAAACACTAAGGCTGAAGCCTGAATAAACACTTGAACATTACATATTACTTATTTGATACAGGTTTTTCATCAGGCAAGTCTGTCTTTGAAAATAACACAAATCATGGCAGAAGAATCGTAACACTGATCACATGAGAGAAAATAATCAGAGAGCTTTTATTACTGCAGTACTCTTAGACCTCCACTGTGTTTTATTTGCAGCAGAGCTAGTTATTTGCTGCAGTAATTGAAGCATTGGAAAGTGATCTCACTCATCACTTGAATTTAGCTAGTGGATTTTGGTTTCCCTAATTCTAGCATTGATAAGTTGCTACCTGTATTGTATAGACTGTGAAAAATGCATATTTTATGATTGGCTTTTTGCAAATATTAACTTGAATAGTGTATCTATTATGTTATATTGATTAGAAGTGCCGTATTAAAATTTTAATAGTATAGTAAATGTAATTTTGTAGTTACAATAGAGCTTTTATAGTTAAAATAGAAAGTATGTATGTGGGAAGAAAGGAATGAG
Organism: Chloebia gouldiae; assembly: GCA_003676055.1. NCBI lineage: Eukaryota > Metazoa > Chordata > Aves > Passeriformes > Passeridae > Chloebia > Chloebia gouldiae. The sequence continues at coordinate 1,126,222 of QUSF01000064.1, read as the reverse complement.
GAATGACGAACCTAAGACCTCTGGACCTAAGTCTGGATAAAGTTATCCTCCTGTAATACCACAAAATTATGTAAATCTAATAGCTCCCAGCTATTACTCAAAAGATGTGAAAGACCAAGGCAGAAGAGGAATTTCAACTTGCTTCTCCCAAACTCCAGCAGAATGCTCATTACCACTATAAACAACTCTGCCATCACCTGTCAAACATGAGTGAGCAAATCAAACTTGCACAAAAGGTCCTGCAAGTAAACCAGGCATATGACCAACATGTGACTCTGGCTGGGGTGCAGGTGCAACTCTAAAGACTGCTTTCATTTTCTCTGCTCAACTGCAAAATACAGGCTTTTTTAAGGGGGCTCACTGGACTAAGAAAAGAATTAGAGATCCCAGAGAAACATCTGGGTTCAAGTTGAAAAGACTTAACTGTGTGTTTCAGTTTTGGATTTAGATACTTCACAAACTAACTAGACATACAAAACTTCTGTAGATCCAGCCCTCAGCACATGCTAAATCAATGACGGGTACATATTTTGTGTACATAAATATTCTTCTATTGTTACAGTGTAGACAGAAGTGGATATTAAGTTTTAAAATAATTGTAAAATAATATAAATATAATAATGTTAATATAAAATAAGTGTCAAATAATTCCTATAAATAAGGTATTGGCACACCCCATATGACATGCTTTTTGTACATCTAGTTAATGAGTTCTTATATATACCCCTCCACAAAGACTGTAATCAATCTTACTGTTCACAGTTAATTTAGTAATAGCAGCTTTTAATGTCAACAAAGTTCAGTTACAAACATATAGAATTCTGGATCAGATCAGATGTTTTACATCAGCATCACAAATTCACCCGCATATTTGTATTTGATCTGTAGCTATATTGCTCTTCATAATAGGGTAATTAATGAGAACTATAAAATCTAATGGACAACACAGATCCCCACAATCCCTGTTTGCTTTGAATATCGTTGAAGAGAAATAGCAGCACAATACAGAGAATGCTTACCTTGTAAAATACACAGAATACCTGCTAAAAAAAGGGAATTGTTACTAAGTCCTGTTTGGATACTGTATACATAGCAGTCTTCAATAGCTGTAACAGGGAAAGAATTTGTATCAGTCAAGACATAGATGAGCATTAAATAACCAAAGCATGAAAATTTTCATGTAAAACACCATAGCTATATTTACATGAAGAAAATGAATGCAAGATTTTAAACTGTGCTGTGTGTCTCTTCTCTGAAGAGAAGAAAGCCATGATGCTCCTAGGCTTTTTTTCAAAACATGTCAACAAATGAAACTATCATTAGGCAGTACAAAGCTTGCAGAATTGCTTGCTTCCTTTAAAGTGTATGTAAGTAAACAGACACTGGCACAGCCTCAAAAGTCAGAAAACAAATGCATGGTAGTCATTATGCTAAAGTAGGAGAAGGTAAATAATTGGTAATCTATTTTCTGGCAGTACAGCAGTAATCTGACAGGAAATGCAATACTGAAGGCCTGCAACTTGACCATAAGAACAAAAGGTTGTACTCTCCAGTTGTGTTCCACTTAACAGATGCTCTATGTGCACTTTTCTTCCAGATAGGTTTTCCAGGAAGAAAAAAAAGAATTTTTGGTTTGATAGGCAATTGAGATTACTATTTCTAATACTCTTGTTTAAGAGCCTTCTGTACACACAAAATAAAGGATTAGGATCTGTCAATCCTGCAAGATGCTTACTAAGGAAGTTGTCAGAATCCATAACTACAGAGAACTAATATTACCTGTTGTTAGAAGCTCTGTTAGCATATGGTTAGGAGTGTTCTAGAAGATACTTTAAAAACCCTTTTGAGTAAACCACTGATATCCAATGGTAGTTGAGACAAAGGCCAGCAAACAGCATTGGTAATGGCTGTCTGGCTCTTGCATTAAAATACTGATGATCACATTACACAGCCTTCTACAGAGCTTGTGGTGTTAGACCCCTGTGAGTATGACAGCTGCCTTCTGTGTACAGTAAACATATACATATTTAAAGATCCTTTTGCCTTCAACAGAAATTTCCACAATTCATTTCTCTAAGATTATTTCTCACATACCTCAGCTTCCAGCTGTAATACAAGCTTAGTGAAGCAACAGTTCACAACATTCACAGTTGTGATTAGGTTTATTAGGTGTGTATTTCTTTGTATATATCTGACATAACTTCTTTTAAGTTTTGGCACTTTCAATTTACCTTCACACTGTGATTAGCCTTGCAGCTGAAATACTCCATATATATTTAGCAGATCATCTTGTTACACATAAGTTCTGTAATCTTGTGGACTTTTCTGTATCATTTATTCTAATTTCCCCACCTCTTCTTTAGTTTTAAAGAAAATAATTTTCTGTTCCAGGGTTCTTCTGGTCTGAAAGTTCTCCAGTCACTTGAAAAGAGGATTTTTAAAATGCTTTCAGGAGGGATGCAACAGTAACACAGATCCCTGTGTTAAAAATCTTCTAAGTATCTCTGCAAACATTACGAAGTGCAACTGGGATCCTGAGGAAATGGTTCCTCATCTTAGTTTCCTCATCTCTTTCAATAAACTCATCTCTTTCAATAAACTGGCCTGGTTTGAAGCTGCTGGTAATAAATTTACACATCTTATATAGCAGAGGGAAACAAGCATCTGCAAGAATGATAACAACTGTATTCAGCACATAGCTATCCAATAGCCTATCCATCCTATTTGGCTAGGAGACAAACTGAGAATTTATTGATAGATTACCTGCTCAGTATGTGGTCTGTATCTCCAATTTCTGTGCACCCCACTAGGGGTCACTTATATCACTTTAGTGACATTCCGCAGCAGGGGTGGGGGGGGGGTGGGGGGTGGGTAAAACTATTCTTCTATTATAATAATTTAAAATACTACACACTGCACAGCCACTCTTTTATACACACAGAAATACTTACTGGTATACTGATGAACCAGACCTACAACATTTTGCAAAGACTGATACATTGTGGGTTTCCAAGCATGAAAAAAATATACATCTGTAGCCTTCTATAACACAGACAACTGGAGGGCCTGTGGAGGGGAAAAAAAAAAAAAAAAGTTGTTCCCTCTAAGTTTGAGCTCTCTCCACAAACCAACTTCAAAATATACATGTTTGGCATTAACTAAAGGTCTCTTGGGAAAACCCACAAGTTAATTCAGTTTAAAAAAATGTGTGAAATGAAGTACTTAGAGAAGAGAGAGTACTGAGTAGTTACTGTGTAACACATAGTTACTCAGATACACACATATATTTAATGTGTAAAAAATAAAGTGCTTTTTATCAGGTCTGAATGCAGGAACACTATAAAACTTTTCAACAACTGTAAAACAAATAGATGCATAGAATACTGAATCAAACATACATGAAAACAGTTAACGTCCTATCTGACTGGTGCCCCAAGACAAAACATCCCTTCATATACATGGTATATACATATATATTCCTCTTTACTCAATATATTATGACAATATATATTTCAAATTTTTTGTTAGAGTCTAAAAAAAAAATCATACAAATATGCAACAAGGATCAAGCACAGATGTCCAAAACTGACAAAGAATTTGCTATCCCTGCCCACACCATCATCTCCACTTCTGGGAAAGATATGCCAGTGCTCTTTCCTGGGGTGCAGTGCCTCCACATCCTGCAAGGCACTGTGAGCAGCAGCTGTGAAGCTGGTATCGCCAGTGGTGAGTAGATCAAATACGCATGAGTAAAAATAGATGTCCTTCACATGCATTTTTTCATGGCATTTGGTGGTGGCTGTTTCTAGTGTGTACCCTGAGAGGGCATGAGACGCAGCACCCCAAGGAAGCAGCTTTCCCAACACAGGCACTGGCAAGTGGCCACTCTGATCAATACGTTCACTGGAAGGGCAGCCGTTCACACAGAGCTGCAGATCCTGGCTTTCCCCGTAGGCCATCACCAGCTCCTGTGGCATGCGAATGGCCACAGTCAGGTAATGCCCAAGCTGGCGGATATACATCGTGGTCCCGATGTGCCTTGCATGCATCTCGATATATTTGCCACCAACTTTCTCCACAATGTGCAAGCTCCTGGTGTGCTCATCTCCTCCACTTGTTGTACCATCAACAAAAGCTGCAGGCAAGTCATCTGTCATTGCTTGATATACTTTCTGATCTGTACAGTCTTCGTATGATTTGAAGATAATAGTTATCTGTGGGGGAGGGAAAAAAGATAAGCAAAGTTAGTGGAAAGAAATCATCATCTCAATTCCTTTTCCCTTTTGTAACTGATATGTCTGGAACTGCCCACTACCTTAAAATCTGTAACTCATGCCTAAGGAAAACAGCCTGTACACATGCTTAAAGCAGTATTTTACCAGATGGCAAATATTAAATTTGTGTTTTTGTTGGTCTGGAAGCAAGACTATTAGCATGTAGCAACAGCCTTGAGGTCAGGAAAGGAAAACACTTTATATTTATTTAAGCATAAAAACTACCTCCTGCCTCACAGTTTCTTAACACTTTGGAATGCCTCCTACAATGGCAGAGAAGCATAAGGACCAAGTAATTCCCACAATGCTGGCAACTATGGCAAAACCAGAATGGGACCATGCAAAATCAGGGAAAAGGTATAATCAGGACCAAGAAGAACAAGTAGTCAAGTAACAATTTAGAGATCCTGGATACATTAATCCTAGGAATTGGGAGGTTTGACAGTTTGAGTCCACTGTGCTACAGAGACAATGCAGAACTGAAAGATACCCAAAGATGCGCCTCTGAAGAGTGAGTGACTTTCAACATCAAAATCATTAGCATAAAGCAATTAATTATTTTTTTAAAGATAAGAACTACCCTTTTAAACCTTTCTACTTATCGAAGTAGGTCACAACAAAAGAAAAAGCAGGTCCTCCAGTCTTACTTGAAGGCAATAACTAGGCTATATGGCAGACGAAATTTGGAGTGTCTAGCAGCTTTCCTAAAACAAAAATTAGAATGAGAAATCACATCTAAGTATTACAAACAGATATGCTACTTCCTTTAGAGAAAGAATGACTAGAGGGGAATAACTTCTTGTAAAGGTAAAAGATATTTTGCACAAAGAATAAATATTTTAATAATTATTTTCATCATTAACTGATTATATCAAATTAGTTACAATCTACGATTTAGGAAGTCTGCTATGAGACTCATTCAAAAACTTCAAAACATATCAGAAGGGATTTTTAAACTAAGGTTAAACTTAAAATCTGTTCCACAGCAACCTCACATTTTCATTTCAGTAAACCAACACACTTCCGCACAACTTTTATTTCTGCTTCTCTCCTTTCAAGTAAGAGCAAGAGATTAGATCAATAACCATTTACAAACAATTTGAATAAAACCTCTGCCCTCATTAGCCTCACCTCTCTACACCACTTGTATAAGACACAAGTCTTCCCACCTCTCTCCTCCTATTGCAACAATTTCTTCTTTGGAGTATACACACATATCTTAAACAGTATTACATTAATTTTCAGTAATTGGCTCATCCCAGGTGGTGGATGTTTTGTCAGTGTTTGTCTCACAACATGGACACTACTTACTATTTTGACTTCATATGTTCTCACTAGTGCTGATGGGATTTTTTCAATGGTTTTTCCTTGCATTAACCAGCTATACAGCATGAGATGTATCAGCTATATACCTTAAGACCATCTTAGTCAAGTAATTTGGTAAAGTGATGTCTGTGAACCACAGCTGAGCCGGAATGCTTATGCCCAAAATCCAGAAAACACACAAGTGCCTCTTCTGCTGTAAAGATGACCTCACAGTTTTGCCCTTAGTAAAGTACACTCAGCAACCTACAGAACAGAAATTTGAGGTCTCTCAAATGATTAGTATTTCTGCATATAATCTAGGCCATAACAAGTAAAAAGCCTTTTATTTTGTGTAACACAGTTTGTATGAAATAGACTTCTATCTCAGCCTGCTCAGACAAAGAGGCATTGCTATTTTCTTGAGCACATTTGCATTGTTCTGTGAAGAAAGAATAATTTACACACCTACAGAAGTAAAATTCTAAGTCTCCTTAGCAATTGAACAAGACTGGAGCCAAAAAGAAGTCTCATTGTTATAATGAGACACTGAACTACCTGCTTCATAAAATATTTAAGCAAGGCACCTGGCAAAATTGATCAGGAAGCAGCTACCAAACTGGTCTCTCCAGAACTCCCTCATTTACAAGAATGAAATGCACACAATTTCAGAACACAGAGAAAGAACAAGAAGCCTCCACCCTAATTTAAGATTATCAAAAACAGTGGATCCTGTACACATGTAGAGAACTGAAATTAGATTTTAGAGAGCTTTATTGGATGAATAAAGGCCGCCATGTATGTTGCAAGGACACTCTAAAGAGAGAATCAACAGAGACCATTAAGATTTTCCAAGAACATACTTGTATTTAAACACTGCAGCTCAATACACTGATTTTGAATATTCTGTTGTCTGTTGGGCGACATCCATCTAAACTATAGGCCAGATCAGTAAAACCAGAGTGCTGCATGGGCTTTGTCTTATCATACACTCCTATCTCAGTATCATGCCCTGGTACTGACAGATACTTCAGAACCTACTGCAAATGGAGATGAAGCAAAATGTCATTGCAGAGCTTTCTCTCCTTAAATTCTCAAGGTATCAGAGAGCATTAAAAAGTGAAAATGGTTATTTCTAACAAACTCAACATGTGTTAGATATGTTTATGTACCTATGGTACGTTTCACACTCTGGGTCCCAAGAACACCTTCACAAAGCTGCTTATGCAGTACTGTTTACAGACTAGTGATTAGCTACCCTTTCTAAAGTTAGGATGGAAAAATCCAAATGTCAAAATCTTCACATAAAGAAAGATCTTTGAAATTATCAGTGTATCAGCCTTTTCTTTCGTTACAGAGCTCTTCTGCAGTGAGGCTTGCTGAAAGACAAAAATAAAGGTTTCCAGAGGCTTATCTGAGGATAAAATAAACAAACATCAGCTATAGTAAGATTACTAAACCAAAGAAACCCCACACATAAAATTTACACATTTAATTTTGGACTTCATCCTCCCACTCCTACTGATGCCAGTACTGATGAGTACACTGATCACAAAGCTTTCTTAAATTCCATTGCACATATAGAACCTTTCAAAGAGGGTGTTACTGAGCTGTAAAACTACCATTTCTTGAGAAGGCCCTAATGTATTTGTAGACGATTTAAGGCTTGTGTGCCTTAAACAAAAACAACACTTTAAACTGTTGAGTTCTTGTACTTCTCTTCTTGTGGGAATCAGAAGGGTTTGATCTGCAGCTTTAGAAGAAGCTTAGATTCATGTAAAAATACAACACACAGATACTAAGCAGAAAAATTATAAACTTTTATTTCTATAGTTGTAGGTGAGAATATGCCTTAAGTAAATGAGAAACTATACTGGTAAAATGCTCAAGAGTTTATAATGTAAGGGTGTGGTTGTATGGAATAAGCTAAGAGTTTAGAAGTTATAATAGATGCATATGTGTGTCTGTGAGTTAGAAGCCCATTGGATAAAAATATCCACAGTGCAGTAGAAGTATGTAAAGGTGATAGGTTAGAAAATTAAAATAAATCCTGTGGCAACTGTCTGTTGGTTTAGAAAGTTATATATTGCCTTGTAACAAAGAAACTTGTGACTACTTAGTAAATGTCTTGAAGCTGTGTAAATATAGCCTGATGTAGCTTGACAATTCAAGAGCTACACTACCACAATTTTTTAAAAAGTCCCTTCACTCCAAAAGAGATATGTGACAATATCAGCTTCAAATGCATGATTCAGTTAACTGATGGACACACTTGCTACCTGCATCCAGCAGGAAGAGACAGGGACTTTTCTTAAGTTAAAGAAATGGCATCAGTTATTAAATGCTAGTGGATGTATTCCTACGCTAGACTCCTCAAAGTATCTGAGAGGACTGCAATCTTAAGTCTCCCCTGTCTCAACAAGGGTTTAATATTCGTGGCACAATTTTAAGGCCACTGCTTGTTTAGTACAGCTAAGGCACTAAAGTCCTTGTCACAAGCATTCAGCTTGCTACCTTCTCTCAGTTCTCTGCAGTTCGCCCTCTTGTTTTGGCTCTGAATCATCTGTGTTTTGGTAACCAGTTTTTTGTGCCACTCTCTGTATTATTTGTTTTCTACTGTTATACTTGTGAAGTATAGAAAATTAATAAAAAGCAGACACATACATTCTTTACATCTTTAAATTCTTTTCCAACCCAAAGCATTGTATGATTTTTCAAATTTCTAATTAGTGCAGAGGCAGTCACAGATGTACAATAATCAATAATTGTTTTAAAGTGTTACATAAGTATCATTACAGGCTTGTGTGGTGATAAGCACAGGTTTTCTTGTCTTAAGCAGGAGAAGAGGAAAGAAAATAACCAGTTTTGTTTGATGCTCATTAACGAAGATGCTAAGAGTTTTATTTTTTTATACTACTGCACAGAAGATTCTCAAGCTAATACACTTTCATTGTTAAGGGCTAAATTACTTACTTAACTGTTTGCCTTTCACTTCTCCATGCATGCACAGTATACAAAAATAATCTGTACCTTGTTTGTAGCAGTAGCGCTGGATCCTGGGACCACAGGCACATTGGTCACTTGCACTGATAAGTATTTATTGTCTATAAGGGGCCAAGCACCTTCCACTTTGCATGTCTGGAAGTGATCCTTAAAAGTCCTCAGATGAGGATCCCCAAACAAGCCACAAAACAGGTAAGTAGGAGAAGTCTTCTCTCTACCATGATGTTCTCTCATTTCTGTGTGGCCACTGTAATTGCAAGGATCACGGGTTATTTCAGAGTAGGTGGAAGATGTGGGTCCATTTTTGGTACAGTTTCTCTGGGTCATGAGATCACCAATCCCAAGCACTGCAGAATGGTAGACTAAGTTTCCACGGCATACTTTGGAATTGCGATAGGTACACACAGAATACGCCCGCAGGGCCTTGCAGAACTCCAAATCAAAGTCCTCAAGAGCTGTGTTTAGATGTGAAGTAATGGATACAAAATCAGTGGTGCACTTCTGGATTCCACAAGACGTGTGCAGCTCACAGTCACCTAAGCAGGAAACAGACCGCAGAAAGACATAAAGCAAACCTCCTAAGTGGCAATACCCCTTTCCACTCCCACAAGAACCATAAGAAAACAAATTGAAAGAAACTTAAAAGTGTTCACCCATTATGGGAACATTGCATTTTAGAAAAGAAGAGGTTGAAAGACAGAAAGCAATGGAGAATATCTCAGAGGCTGATGAGACTCATGATGTCTTAATCCATTACTTCATATTGTCTAGACAAAAATTAAGAGCACCAGGTCCTGTCAAGTACAAGCTACACATATCTAGATACCACGGTGATGGTATTCTGTGTTTAAATTAATAACTTAGTCAATAAGGAAGCCTCCATTTAGTTTTTAAGTACTTTACACAAGTTACTGAATTTTTATATAGGATTCTGCCCCTCAGAAGAACGTGGTAAAGACAACAAAGTAATGTTATTTAGATATTGTTTAGATGTTAGACATGTCATAAGTCTAAAAATGTTTAGACAAAAACTAGATTGAATAAAGTAGAAGCCAAGTTCTCTTCTAGAAACCAGAGTGGGGGAGAATGAGTAGGAAAGCAAACAAGCAGTTTGCTTTATTTCCCTGGCAATGCCATAGCTAGAGCTTCACTGCTCATTTTTTTGGAACTAAAGCATGAAAAACCCCAGTTTTCTGAAGTGCAAGTTTTCAGCTAACACACCTGTATATTGCAGTAGCTGTACCTCAAAGAGCAAAATTCGTAAGATGGGGGGAGTAAAACCCTCTCCCCACAAAAGTCTGAAGTAATTATCAGATGTATGCAACTGCTACACAGTTGAATTTACATGAGCACACCAGTCACATCTTATCTGATTACCTGATTTGCATTAAAAAAACAGTTAACATCCTTGCAAGCAAACCAAAGTTCTACAGTCTCCTCCACAGTTCTCACAGGTATGATCTGAAATCCTTCCGGATTCACATGGCAGTTAACATCAGCTTTCTAAAAGTAACTTTTACCAAAGAACTTACCAGGAGGAAAAATTTAATGAAAAAACATACAGACAACAGACCTACACTTTTCAGACAGGTTAAAACTAGGAGGATCCCTGTCTAGGAGAGCTCACATTTCCTGCCATCCGAAGAGAAAATGGACCTTCATAAAGAACAGGTGCACAACTTCATACAATAGCTGTCCAAGCCTGCAAAACTATCTACTAAAATTCATCTGTAGGAACATTTGTCTGAAATTTCTCACTGTCATAAAGCAGGTTTTGAACACCACAAAGACACATGGAAGAGTTAAAAAAAAAAGGGAAAATAAAATATATGAGAAACTTCTGAGCTGTTGGAAGTGGAAAATAGGTTAAATAACAAATTAACAATTCATTTTTAAATAGCTGTTTTCTGCAATGCACCCAGTGATGGGAGGATATCAGCAATTTCTTTGCCTGCCCCTTAGCTCACCTTCCTGAGTCAGTATTCACATGACTTACTCCGAATATCCAAACTATGAATTTACAAGAGCAGTATGTTTCGCCAGTGATGCGTAGCTAACACAAATCTGTCAAAATCCCATGACAACATGAAGTAGAATTAGGAACTGTCCACCTACAGCTAAGCATGACCATGACTTGTGCAGGTAAGCTGAAAATTTCTTTGTGCAAGCTATACATACCTCTGCAGAATACAGAAAAAAAAACCCCAACAACAATCAATTTCTGTGTTTTCAGATATACAAAAAAGACCTATGCCAAGCAAAATGACAGAGGGAATACTGGGTTTACAGACAGATTTTCAAAGCATCAAAACTTTTGGTTCCGTTCAGTTGTATTTGTAATATTATTTTAATCATATATAAATCAGGCTAGCTGAGCAAGTCTGTCAAGTCATCAAAGAGTCCAATAAATTACAGAATTAGAGAATTTTTAGCGCTGGAAGGGACCTCTGGGGATCATCTAGTCCAACCCGTCTGCCAAGGCAGGATCACTTGGACCAGGTGACAAAGGAAAGTGTCCAAGTAGGGCTTGAATGCCTCGAGAGAAGGAAACTCCGTGACCTCGCTGGCAGCCTGTTGTAGTGCTCTGCTACCCTTAATGCAAAGAAGTTCTTCCTCATGTTGAGGTGAAGCTTTTTGTGTTTCAGTTTATAGCCTCTTTCCTGTCGCTCGGCAGCACCAATGAAGGAATCTGGCACCATCCTCTCAGATGGAGCTATTATATGCATTAACGAGATCCCCTCTCAGCCTTCTCTCCTCTGGACTACACAGGCCGAGCTCGCGAATCCACCAAAGGAAAAGGGCCCGCGTCCGCGCACAGCGGCGCGCCCGTCCTGCCCAGCCCCACAGCCCCGCTACCTGCGCGTAGCAGCAGCAGCCCCAGCGCGGCGAGCAGCCGCCGCAAAGCGCCGAGCGGTGCCTTAGCCCCGGGGGCGGCGATGTTCACAGCGCTGCCCGCGCCCGGCCATGCAGGTCCCCGGGCCGGCGGCAGGACGGTACCGCGGCATGAGGCGACGGCGGTGCGGGCGGGTGGGCGACGTCTTCCACAGAGCTTCCCCATCCGCCTCCCACGGCTCCAGCGGTACGGCCGCATCCACGGCAGCGGGGCGCGGCGCGACGCGCACAAAGGAACGGACCCCGGCGGGGCAGCGGCGCCGGCGCCCGCCCCCACGCTGCGGCCGGCGCGCCCCCTCCTTCTGCTCCGCCTGCTATTGGTGACTTGAGCTGTCCGTCATGGCTGGCCCCGGCGCCTGACGCCCCTTGCCGGCAACGAGCCGCCCGCCGCGGAGCCGCCGCCGCGGTTGCTGCGTCACTGGGGGCCGAGCGCCGCCCCGCCGGGTGCGCCCCTGAGGCAGAGCGGGGGCGGGAGCCCGCCGGGGGTACTGCCGGGAGTGGTGGGGAAGGCCGCCGGGGTAAGAACGGAAATACTCCGGAATAGGGTGGGCAACAGCGCTAGGGAGGAGAAGCGGCTCCACCGGGACAGCTCAGGAATACCAGTAGGGTAAGAAGGTCAGGGCAGGGACGCATCAGGGATGGGATGTGGGAAGACCTCCGGCGCACACAAGGGGACACGGCCGGACAGGGCAGATGGCAACACCGGCTGGCGCACCGGCTCTGCTGAGAACAGGGCACGACACATCGGTGCGCCAGAGCAGAAGTTACCAGGGGGACAGAGCAGATGGCAGCGCAGGGATAGGGTGGGTGACAGAAGACCGAGACAGAGCAGGGGACATCACCAGGGTGAGAATTAGGGAAAAAATCTGCAGGAGAAGATAAATGCCCTCGTGTCAGGATATTTTTTGAGCATCCAAAGGCAAATTTCCCTTTGAATATGTCATTAAAAAATTAACAGAAGGAATGATAACACATCTCAGATTTAAGTAAAAATACTGCTTTCAGGCTGCTGGTTTTTTCAATCTATTTATGCGTTCTAGCAAACATGTTTCATACTGTTAAGACTAGACCCGTTGAGGCCAATTGGTCGAGGTTCAGCGAGACCAGGTGCTAGGTCCTGCCATTGGGTCACAATGCCTGCCGTGCTGCTGGCTGGAAGGATGCATGGGGAAAAGGGCCTGGGCGTTCTGGCTAGCAGAGATGAACACGAGCCAGCATGGACCCAGGATGCCAAGAAAGCCAGTGGCATCCTGGCTTGAATCAGCAATGGTGTGGCCAGGAGGACCGTCCCCCTGTACTCAGAACTGGTGATGTCACACTTCAAATCCTTTGTTTAGTTTTGGACTGCTCACATCCAGAAAGATACTGAGGTGCTGGAGGGAATGCAGCGGAGAAGAGTCTGAAGGGTCTGAAGCACAAGTCCTCTGAGAAGTGGCTGAGGGAGCTGGGAGTGTTCAGTCTGGAGGAAAGGACAATGAGTAGGGACTTTCTTGCTCTTTACAACTCCCTGAGAGGAGGGTGTAGCCAGGTGGGGATGGGTCTCCTGCCATGTCTCAAATGAAAGGACAACTAAAAGTGGTGTTAAGTTGCACCAAGGAACCAGTGTTAGTGATTCTGTGATATGGTTCTTCAGGAAGACCATAGACAATATACAAAATACTGTACACAAATAAGAAAACTACAGATACAAAACAATTAAACTGATTCCCTTGGAGTTATCTTTACTAGAAAGTTTATGGAAAATAAAAAAAGAAACTGTTTATTTTATCAACCATGTCTGAAAAAATACCAACCAACCAACCAAAACCCCCAACCTAAGAAAAAAATTTGAGCTTCAGCAGCCATTAAAATTAATGGAAATTGCCACAACCTAGAAAGAAGACCTTTGGTTTCTACTGTAGATCACACAGTATTCATTAATATAACTGGGGCTCTGAGAACTATCATCTAAGCTGCATATATACAATTACCAATTTCATTTAAAGCTTACTACAGATTGGTACAACTGCAGTGACCATATATAAAGATATAAATATCACTTTCAGTTCACACAATCAAATGTATTGCAGGTTACAAAGTAATGCCTACGAATGTATATAACGAAAAGACAAAAACATCAAGGGAACTATCTAAATATGCACAAAGCAGTAACTATCCAAATGAATAATGTGAGACTCTGTTGTGGTGTGAATTTATTTTATTGATTCCTTGTTAAGTAGTTTGTTCTGTTGTATCCCTATATTCTCCCTGAGTTTGTTTACTCCTGGGTTTTACCCTCCTTCAAAGCTGTCCCTCATTTCATTCCCTGCCTCTTGTTCCAGCTCTTTCCCTGTCAAAGCAACCCAGCCCTTGATTCTGGAACCTTCTGTGCCATTTAAACCTCAGGCCAATCCCTGTCTGCAATACCCCTTTGGAATTCCCCTACTCCTTAAAGCCCAATTGGCCCATGTGACCCATCCTCTCCACCCTCCTAGTCCAATTGGCCCCAGATACTTGATGCAATCCCCTCACTCCTCCCCTGAGGATTCCCTATTGGTTAGCTGTTGTCCACCCCCCAACTTGTATCTCTACAGAACGCCTTGGACAGCACATCTATGGGCTTTTTGTCCTACTCTTTCCACCTGGAATAAACCATTTGTTGTGGAACCTCAAGATGGAGAGCCTCCTCTTTTCTCCTCTGCCTGGTCCCTGTCGTGGCTTGTCTGTCACCTTAGAGCAAGTGGCTCTAAAGGTTCTGCCTCTGGTAAATCCTCATACCGAGGCAGTTCCCTAAAGGCTGCCCTGGACTGAGTCCTGCAGGGCAACTGACTGCTGGCTGGTCTACAGTTGCCTCGATGTAATGTGTAATGAGGCTCCACCAAAAGACAGGAAGACTCCTGTGCTGCCAAAATCCATGTGGTTTTATTGAGTACAAGTTGAAGGATGAAGGAAGCAGGAACAGGAGCAGGGAAAACAACCACACACAGGGGGAGACAGCTCTGAGAGGCACTGGGGAAGGTGGGACCAGGGTATTTAACTGGGAAGGGATAGGAGTCCAATGGGAAAAGGGTACAGGGGAGGAGCAGGGATGGAATGACATAAACTGGAATAATGAGGGAGAAGGGAAGGAGTGGTTTCCTGAGGGAACCAATGGGAGTAATGAGAACGAGGAACTTTCTAGAACCTGGGGAGATGACAAACATGAACTGACAGATGATAGACATGTGCTCATCTGCATGGGGGAGCAGGGAACTCTGGGGAAGTGTTCTGTTTTAGACAAACCAGTTTCCCATGGCATTCCCAAACTGTTTTTCCCAGGGGCATATCCCACAGTTCCCCACTCCTGCCTTGTGGCTGGAGTTCTAAGAGCTAGCCCAGGTTTCAGCAGCCACCTCAAGACTCCATTTTTTTCATTAAGGAAAAAAGTCTTTTCTTCATTCACACAACACATTTTTATACTTACAGTGTGTGCAACTTGAATTGGTTAGTAGCTTTCCTGCCATTTACTCTATTGGTTAGTAAAAGGTATTTTACTTGTCCATTAAATCTCTTTTTAAATTGTTTACATATTTTCTTCACTAACTCTCTGGGATAGATTTAATGTTTATGCAGGCACTAGTTGTTTTCCACCCAGGAATAGATTGTTATGTTAACGAACTATTCATCCCAAGATTGTTTTCACATGGGAACTTCCAAAGTACTTAGAAGAAATGACAGGCCAGCCATTGATCTAACAGAGCAGGCCTGATTTTATGAGGCTTTTTTCCCATAATTTTTCTGCCTGACTTCAACACTAAACTATGCAACTCTACACAGCTTTACATGAAACACTATACATATATAAACATAACAATTTATGGTATAGAAATATATTTTACACATTTTACACATCTGTGTAAAAATAACAATATACATGGTAAGACTCTACATAAGTATGTAAATACTAAAGTACTAATCTAAATCTCTGTATACTGTAACTAAGTAAGTATAATGGTATATAATTTGAAATACAATTCTTGACATACAGAAACATAGGTATATATAGACAGAAATATAACTGAATATAGATATGGAGAAAACAAGATATAGACGAAATCCAGCTGGCTCATTTCCCCATGATTCCCATCAGTTGCTTCCTCCTGTGCAGAACAGTCCTTCTGGAAACAGAGCAGACAGAGATTTTGGAAGAAAAAGAAAATACGGAGACATCTCCACCACGCCCTCAGCTTCGCCAAAGTCTTAGCACACATGCAGCTCCCCTAATCCCTTCAGACCCTCCAAGCTCATCACTGCTGCCATCCCCCTCAGTGTCCCCAGTGCCCTGAGCCCCACCATTTCTCTCAGCCCATGCCATTTCTCTGTTCCCTTAATCCCTGCCATCAGCACCCCCAGACCCCTCAGTTTCACTCCTTCCTCTCAGCCCCCACAGCCTTACCATACTTTCAGTTCCACTGTCACCACCCACAGCAGCACCATGCCTTCAGCAGTGCTGTCCACTGTGACAAGTTTGGTACCTTCAGCTGTACTGGCCCTTCAGTGGCTCCCTGGTGCCTTGAGCCCAGATACCCCCCAGGGGGTCAGTGCCTGGTGCCTCTGGTGGTTCCTTCCACTCCCATCAGATGTAGAAAGCCAGGACTTGGGGCTGAAACTGCTGCTCAGCCCGGCCTGCCTGCCTGCCCAGGACCCAGCATGACAAGAGGAGACAGAGGCAGCAGAGTGGAGAAAGAGGTGAAAAAGCATTATATAACTCTACAAATATCAATAGATTACCTAAATATTTGTAGGCATCGAACTCTAGAAATACAGACCTCTAGAACTGTAATCTTACCTTTCAGAGTGCTGATGTGACATGTACATCAGATGGAGTTGTACTCTGCCATAGATTCATACATAACATGTAACTCACACACTGTCAGCTCTTTAGAAGGTGGCTTCTGTTGTGGGTCTTTGGTGGTGCAGGACAGCCACCACCTCCTGCAGGAAACACAGGATGCAGGGGTGCCACGTCCCTGTCCCGTACACAGTCCCCTGCCTCTCGGCGGTCAGCCCCGGCCAGCTCCTCACGGGGCGAGGCGGGCAGCGGGGAGCACTCACTGCTGGACCATGAGTGGCTTTAGTGAACGCGAGAATGAAGGAGAGACTCTCTTGGGTGGCACCGCTCCGGTTTATTGTATCCAACGTTGATAACAGACAAACTCCAAAGCTCCAAAAACAGGCCCAACAACAGGTCAGTGTGCTCACCAGAAAGAGCACCGAAGGGGGGAGGACAACAGCTTATATGGGACATGGGAGGGGGAACAACTAACCAATGGGCAACCAGCGTGGGACGGCTCTAGATATGAGGGGCAGGGAGGAGTACCCAATGGGAAGGAACTCGGGGAGGGGCCCCAGGCCCTCGTCCAATCACTCGGTGCCCTGGAGAGAAGTTTCTAGATGTAGGGGAAGGAACACAGAGTGACAGACAAGGCACCTGGGAGGGGTCAGGGGAATGACTTGGCACTTCTGGGGAAGATTGACAGATACTGGAAAAGCGGGAAGGTAGGGGACAAGGCGGGAAAACTTGGGAAGAACCATTACAACAACAGGGGGGAAACCGGACTAAACCAAAGTACATCACAAACGTATTAGAACATAATAGAATATAACAAAACACACCACCACACAGGGGCTTGTCTGAGGAGCTGCATTCAAACAGCAGTGACCTACAAGTGTCTCTGCATCCTCTGAGAATTCCCTTGCACAATGTGCAGAAACATCCAGGTGCTTATGTTTCCAGTTGGACGGGGGAGGCAGTGCATAGTTTTAGTGGGAGTACAAAATTGGGGACTATCACTGCTAAACCATGAATGTCAGAAGAGAAGTGGATGAATGTATGCACCGAAAAAGCCTCTGATATTATTTTACTGCAGAAAGAAAAGTTCATAGCCAATGAGATCTGAGTTAATGGATACATGGCTGTGGAGAAGCAGCAAGGTTAAAGTTTGATCCATCACAGATCATCAGAAATTCAGCACAGGGTGTTCAGGAAATCAGGAAAAGTTTCAGATGGCACTATGAGGAACGGCTGGATTTCACAATCCATGAAGGAGTGTTTCCCAAGAGATGGCCAAAATGCACAGATAACCTGTACAGGAGAACTAGAGACATGTTGGGAAGGGGGGCCTTGCAGGAGAAAGCGTCACTGCAGCTGTATCTGCATCATCTAAGTGTGACATTGCCTAAATAATGCTGTCCCAAATCCCAAGTCTGGGACCAGATCAATTCATGTTGGAAGCAATGGGGAAAAGAGTCATTGTGGTGGAGTTGTTTATGTCATTAGAGGCAGGACTGGAGAAAGGGAAGTGCAAGGGCATCTGAGGAGGGGAAGAAAAGACAGAGCCTTTGATGACTGGCATGAAATACCTATGGTGAGCAGAAGACATTGGTGAGAAGAAGAGAAGTAGAACGTGGAGCTGCAATAGCCCAAGACATATGCAGAGGTGCAATGGAACATTGGGACAGACATCCCTTGTGCATCACTGAACTGTGGAGGCTGGCATCAGAGTGGCAGACCGTGACATTCCAAAGCCTGGCTCTCCAACAATACTGACCTGCCCGGTGTTCTGTTCTGCTGGCCCACCTCAGAAATTATGTCTGTGAGGGCAAAGCCTCTTGTGCTCTGCCCAGCCTCCAGCACAGATAGGAATTCTGTGAACTTCTCATTCCTCAGCTTCTCAACTTCAAGAGAATAAGATTCTCTAAACATCCAGGCCAAATAACACATAAAGAGTTATTCCTATTACTCAGTAAAAAAGTACAGTTTTGAAAATTTGGTCAATGAGTTTTTATAATCCTTACTCATTTTTTGGATACAAAGGCGCCACATAGCATCTTATATATTGGAGACCCCTAGTCTGAGACTAAGAGGGATAATCAACAAACACACACAAAAAGAACTCTCATTTGTCAGTAAACAAGACACATAGCTGCAAAAATGAGGATGCAAATAATTTTCCTCCCTCTGAATCTCATGCAGCCATTGTGTGCCCTGGTCTGTATTAAATGAAGGATTCTCAGCAAGACAAGCAATGTGATTCTCCCCAGCTACGTCAGCAAACAGTACATTTCTCCCTAAGGCACTGAGCAGAAATGGAGCAAGGCATTTCCATGGCTTTCCATTGCTTGCTTGAGGAATGCTTGGTCAGTCTTTCCCTTTTGACTCCTCTCTAAGCATCCACCCCAGTGTTTTCTCACAAGCTCTTCCATCATTGTGGCTGCAGCAGCATTTCCTGGGGGAGGCAGCTCTGCCAACGTGGCCCTAGGGCTCCAGAAGCCTTTGGCTGACACTGGGGTGTAAGGTTAAAGGAAAACTGCTTCAGGGGAAGAGGAAGGAAAATGCAACCTGAGACTGCATTAAGGAAATAGCCCTTTTTTGTTGTTGTTGTTGAGTAAAGGCTTGCTGTGGCCTTTTGTCGTGGTTTGACATGAAAAAAGAATCTTCTTGGAAGGAAGAGATCAATTTGGATGTTGGCACTTGGGGTGACCAATTGAGGGCGGACACGCCTCTGAGAACACAGAGGGGTTAAAAGCAGAATTCCCAGGGGAACTCGCTCTCTTTGGTTCCGGTAAGGGTGCAGTGCAGGACCCTCCCCTGCCCGGCCCGTGGCTGGGTGGGGGAAGGGAAGGCCCACGGCCCAGCTTGAGGTAGGCGGAAGGGTGGAGGGACTGGAACCAGGCTGGCCTCCTGCAGATGGTAGGGTGGTGAAATCTGGGATGTCTCTGTTCCCCCCCCCAGAGTCTCTCTCTCTCGAAAGAGACAGCGATGGTTTGCCAGCAGTACCGTGGGGAAGGAGGAGAGCAGGGTGGGGGGAGGGCCTGCAAGGCCGCAAGGTGCCCAGCATGGAAGCTGGAGATCCAGGCAGAGAGCCAGCCAGGGAGTCGGGACTTTTAACCCTTCCTTGAGAAATGAAAGCTTTGTGAAATTTTACTCCTCCTTGGTTTGAAAGAGAGGAAGAGAGACAGCCTTGGACCTGAGATGTTAGAAGGAGAAATTCTGGGTGGGAGGAGATGATGGAGTGGCTTTTGGCTGGACTTTTTCTTGTTAGCCATAGACTGAACCAATTTCCTCCTCCAAGAGAGAGACTGTATTTTAGGAGGATGCCAGTGAGCCAAGAGACCTGCTTCAGCAGCTGAGGAAAGACAGGAGTGGAGCGAACAGAGGAAAGTTGGGGAGGTTTGTGGTGGTGCCCCTTGTCTTCAGAGAAGAAGAATAGAAGATCTCTGTTTCTGAGACCCTCAGCCCCAGGGGAGAAAGAAAATGGGGGGGACTGTGGTCCTCAAAAATGAAAAACTGAACTGTTGTTTTTTCCCCTCTTGGCAGAGCCTCCTTGAAAGGAAAAATCCTAAAAGCAGTCTGTTCATTCATGCACTGGTGGTGAGAGCACTGTGTATGGAAAGGAGAGGGTCACGATGGCAAACTTTTTCTCTGGGCGGTGCCATGTGTGACATGGAAACACAAGAAGTGGCAGCTGTGTTTCCTGGGGGTCTATGGTGCAAGGGAGACTCCTCTCTCCCCTGATGGACTTAGTATTGATTATATTGAAAGGTGAATACTTGATTAAGGGTCCAAGTCGTGTCTCACTGTGGTTTGTTGAAGTTGGGTGGTGGGAGGAGGAATGTTTTGGAAGGTTTTCATTTTGGATCTTGTGTGTGCTTTTCTTTTTTCTTTTATAGTAGTATAGTGGTAGTAGCTTAATAAAGTTCTTTTCCTTTTTGTTATTAAGCTTGGGCCTGCTCTGCTCTGTTTCCTGATTGCATTTCACAGCATTCAATTGAGAGGTTGCATTTTCATGGGGGCACTGGCATTGTGCTAGTGTTAAACCATGACACCTTTCTAGAGCTGATCATAGCGCTGCCTCTTGCTGGAATGGGAGGCATCTGAGGATCCAGAGGTCCTCCTCTTTCGGCAGATATCACAGGTGAGGGCTCACTGCCCTGGCCAGGAGCAGAGGAACCTGCAGCCACCCTTGTCTCCCCCAGCTCTTCCTGGGGCTGCTTCTGCTCTGCAAGGATGGACACAGATGGGGAGCAGCTGGGATGTCCATGAAGGGCAGTCTCCAATGTGCTGGCTTCCTCCTCCGTGTTGAAATTTGCAATGCCACTGGATGGGGCCTGGCTGAGGGTGGGAGCACCCTCCTGAGAGGCAGGGGGATCAGAGCTGGCAGCAGGGATCTCATCCTCCTCCCTGGCAGTGTGAGAGTGCAGCAGCCTCCAAACCTCCTCACTGCACTGGGTCTCAATGATATTGAGGATGCCATGGACCAGTGATGCAGTGTATTGCTGGAGACGGGGCTGCAATCTCTGGACCATGACTTCTCTGTCTGGACCTTAGACACAGAGTGTGAGCACGATGCCGCTCTCTGCATTCTTCACCTGATACCACTCGTCCTCATATATAATCTTCAGCCCCTGGTGCAGCCATGGCCTCAGGGGGTCCAGGAGGTTCCGTTGTCCTTGAAAAAGTTCTGCCCAAAGCTCAGGAAGGATGCCACCCACAGCCTCTGGTCCTGCAGCCTGCTGCTGAGCAAGGGCTGTTATTCCTTGTGGAGAAGAAACAAGGTAATCTGCAGGGCCAGGAGATCTGTTTTCAGCCAGGCCTCTAGGAGCTTCTGCTGCCTGGCTGCTGGTGTCTAGCAACTCTCTAAGAGGTGTGATAACACAGCGTAGGTAGTCATCTCCACCATTATCAGAAAAATTCACTGTCAAGATGGATCTTCTGCAGAGTGGGCAGGCAGGATTTCTTTCTGCCCAACGCAAGATGCAGCCAAGGCAGAATTGGTGGCCGAGGGGCATCGCATAAGCAACATCATCTAGTGCATTGCAGCAGATAGGGCAGCTCCACTCCTTCCCTGTGGCCATGTGTACTTGTTCCCACAGGTTGGCCCAGGCTCTGACAGCACCTGACTTTACAGAGCAACACATGTGAGGTCACAGTCATATTCTACCACCAGGATTATGTGTGGGTCCTCTGCTTGTTTTTTCTACCTCTGTCGAGGTTGGGATTGAAGGCACTGGAGATGGTGTTTCACGTTCGGACTCAGGTGTTTATTATTTTTTATCAGTGAAACAACCTCACAACTGTGAGTTCTGCAGTCTTTCATTAGCAAAGCATAAAATGATTTACTATCTCTTGTTACACAGTCTTTTAAAACTAAACTATCCAATTAAGAAATACCACCTAGACTATTTTCCCTTTTAACCCAATAACATCCCTCAAAGCCCGCAATGCGGACTTTTCTGTCCAATTACAAAACATCACCCAAACCCATGAAGAAGGAAGAAAGTGAAGAACAACCTGTCTCTGCCCTAAAATCCCCATCTTGCTTCATATTTATTTCTGTATTCAAAAACCCCAAACTCTATGTTTTCCATCCTGTGATATCACACACTTCTAACCAATTACACACCTAGAATCCCAGTGCTGTTAATCAATTTTGGAAGTCTTCTCCACAGCTTCAAGTCAAATGCAGTGCTCTCTTGTGAGTCTGTGCCTTTCAGCACAGAAAATTTTAAACTTTCTGTGCTGAAAGGCATCCAGGATTCCGGCAATTAGCATCATCAGCAGGATTCCAGCAATTATGATTATTCCTAGGATTATTATTAGGATCATTATTACCTCCACAATTATGTTACAATATGATGTCTGCCCCTGTGGCTTTTGGAAATACACTGCTAGTTGTGAAACGTAAATTTTAAGGAATTTAGAGATTTTAGAGGAGCTAAGATTTTAGTTAGAGATAAGCCTTACTAGAGTTAATTAAAGTAAATGAGTAGGCCTTGATTAGGTTAAGAGTTAGTTGTTAACTAATAATTGATTGCTTGTCAGCACAGTGTTTAATTAGCTGGGTTTATAATGAAGAATAGAAAAACTTTCAAATAGCTTTTAGAAACGTAAGACAATTGTGGGCCTCCTCTGTTCTGAAACCAATTGAAGACAAGGAATGGGAGTTCTACCAAGAGTTGATTTGTCATATTTGCATTGAAAAGGTAGAAAGGTGAGAACAAGGAAGATTTCATTTACTTCCTCAGTTTGGGACCCTTCCCCATGAAAGGGACCAGCCATCCATTTCAAGGAACAAACTGCGCATGCTTAATAGCTTTTGAAATTATTAGCATATGAAGCGAGGAATGGGATGTACCAAAATTATGAATATGTAATTGTATTTTGGGTATTCAATACTTGTATGGATAAAAAGACTCTGTAATCACCTGGAAGCTGCAGTGTGTATTTGGGAGCTATCCCGCATGCTGCCTGGTGTTGAATAAACACACACTTTCTAACTTTATACTGTTAGAGAGTTTTTGTCCGTCACAGTTGGATATCGGTACTAGATCAATATCCATATTTTTTAATAAATCAGTTGGAGGCTGCCCTCTGCAGGAGTCTCTGTTGCACCCCAGAAAGGAGGGCACCACCAAACCCCAAGTGCACATCTTATGTACACAATTAGTAAGGAGAAGTTTTCCAGAGTTGTATTGTGTTACACAAATCTGTTTGTTGTTTTGCTGTTTGGCAAACCCACACTGTCTCAAGGACTGTTTGGAAACCCCACAATGTCTCAAGGACTCACCTACCTTGAAAATTCCCCCGCTTCACAAGAGGACTGCCTCTATCCAATGTGTGAACTTAGGTGCTTGACCTTCTCCTTCATGTGCCTTCTCCTCTCACCTGCAGCAGTGGCATCAGTTTGTTCTTTTCAGTAGCACTTTATTTTGACATCTAGAATTAAATAACAGAGGAAAATTCTACACAAAACTGCACTTTCTAGCAACAGGACACTTTTGGTTCTTGCAAATGTGCACTGTAAAAATAGAAGTTGTGACTTGGTGAAAACTAGTTAGCTCAGAAATTTACTGAACTTCTGTAGGCTGGATTTTAGAGTCCAGCAAATATTTAAAAATGTGCTGCCATCCAGCTCATATCCCTCATGGATGGGATAGAGATTTAAAAGCAATGTCTGCTGAGGGAACTGATGCTGCAGATTCCCACAAGCCAAAGGGAATCTTCTTTTTGCAAAGACACCAGGAGTCCAATGCTGGATAGGGAACTTTTTTTTGAGAAGGTCTGACTGGTGAGGCTGTAGGAAAGGTGGTCAAAGTGGGGAGAATGGGCAGATACACCTATGGGTGAATCAACATTCTGATGGCTTTCAAGGACACCCCCTGCCATGCACAGGACACGGGTGCTTAGAGGATTTGTTGACAAGACAAAAGCTATTATTCTGGTTTGAAAGCAAAACTAGAGAGAGACTCCAAGTCAGAAATACAATTTATTGAGAAAAGGGAAAAGAGACAAAATACATGCAATGATACAAAAGGAAGACCACCGACAAAGTCAGAATACAACCTGACACCCCTTTGGCCAACATGTTG
The DNA here is from genome assembly GCA_003676055.1 of Chloebia gouldiae. Taxonomy (NCBI): domain Eukaryota; kingdom Metazoa; phylum Chordata; class Aves; order Passeriformes; family Passeridae; genus Chloebia; species Chloebia gouldiae. The sequence continues at coordinate 1,102,361 of QUSF01000064.1, read as the reverse complement.
GTAGCAGTCCAAACTGGAGTAGCTGTAGTCCTCTTGGAGTGGCAGATGTGGTTTCTCTTTGTGCAGTGGTCCTGTAGAAGACCAACCTATAGTTGGTCCAGTGGAAAAACGCCAGATGTGTCCTCTTGGAAATCTGTGGGAAGGCTAGAAATCCCAGGATATATCTAGGTGGGAATGCTTAGCTCCTTCCCCCTGGGCAGAGCATCTCACAATGGGCCGATGTCATTCTGAGTCACAAGGTGTGTCTTTGATCACAGAACTGGCTCCTGGAGAGTGTTATCTCTGAGTCATGTGGCAAGACATTGATGGGCCCATTAACAGGAGATAAGGAAAACTGCCAAAGGGTAACTGCTACACATGTGGTACTAGAAAACGTCTTTCAATTTGGGACAAAGTGTCATGCAAACACATGTGAGATGAGTGTCTCCCTAGCCTCTACACTTGTCATGGGGACACTCAATCTTTAGGCATCCAAAATTAATGATTCATGAAAAAGAAAAAGGAAAAGACAAGCAAGAAACCTGCTGCACACACCAAGCAACAAACCTGTTCTTGCTGTGGTATGATATCTCCAATAAATATCTGTGGCAAGAGATAATGTCTGATAGTTTCCCTGGGCAAATCTGTGAGCTGCAGAGATCTACCTGTAATGGACAGAAGGAAAGAAGAAAGTTCAGAGGTATCTTTCTGTGGATGTGACAGCCTGGTCAGAGAGTGAGAAAACAACAGAAGTTTTCTCACAGCGGACTTGTGAGACTTTCAGGAAGTTGTAGAGAAACAATGATAGCTTGTTGTTGTAAACAACCTGCAGGTGGTGTTTTTCTGTTCTTCTCCGGGACTGTTTGTGAGAAAAGTGTTTTTGTTCATTAGCCAATGAGGTAGAATGTGTCCGGTCAGTCTATAAATAGGAGAGTTTTTGCATTAAATCTTCTGATGTGCAAACCAGCCTTCTTGGAGTCTGTGCCACTTTCTTACTCAATAGTGACATCTTTTCCCCTCCCATCACTTTTAAGCCAGTTTTTCTCTCCCTTATAAAAAGATAATACTGAGGATCAATACGCCTGATGAACTGAGAAGCTTTTCCTCTGCTGCTGTCCTACAGACAGATTCAGTAGCATCACTTCAAATGGATATCCACAAAGTGACCAAAAGTCACTGCCTTTGTGCCCCTTAAATTCAAAAGTCTGAAATCTTAGAGTGTTGCGGTGTGGGTTGATTTAGTTGGTTTTATCAATGTTTGTTAACCTTATGCTCCCCCATTTGTCCCCTAACAGATGGTTTGATACAAGCTGTTTACCCCAAAAGTTCCTGCCACTTGGTTCCCCAGTTATATGTCAGTCATCTCACCTCTCCCTGTTTTCTCGTTATTTGGTTCCATCAATCCGAGTTTGTTTATACCCTTTTAGCTGTCAATCCTGTAACTATCCCCAGTTTCTTCTAGAAAGTTTTGTATCAATCACTCCAGTTTAGCTTTTCTATTTGTCCCCTGACGTGGTACCTACCCCTGTTACATTATCATAGGTTGTTGTATCCGTCTCTGGTTTATCCCCATTAGGCAAGACAGGTTTACACCCTTGTCCGCCCACCCCCTATTTAAGTTGCTGTAATCATTGATTTCTTGGGCATTTGTCACTGCACCCGCTCAGAGGGCACCTTTCTTGCCCCACCTGGGGAAATAAAGGACTCTTCGGGCTGGCATACAAGTGTCCTTCTCTCATCTCATCATCTCCTCTCAGCGTGCTGAGTTACTGAAGCTGTGCATTCACGAGCAGCACTCAGCACCATTGGGGGCAGACGATTCTCCCCTGAGGTGCCCACTCACGTGGCGGCCACGTGGCCTCACGCAGGTTGTGCTGGCTGGACCCTTCCACCTGCTGGGGGCTGTGGCAGGTAACTGCTGCATTAGAGGATCCAGATAGAAAAGACTTGCATGCTACCTGTTTGCTCTGTTGACCCACTTCTGTCCAGCACAGCTTTTCATGACAAAGAATAATAACAAGGGGCAGCTCCCTGTCACCCACGCAACCGAGGGACCCCTCTGGCCTCAAGACTCAGGGCACTATAAGCACCCATTTTGCAAGCAACTAGTTCTACTCTCATGGCAGCCAACCACCAAAATTCTTGATGACTTCAGCGGGAGTAGCAGCAGTTCCCATACTTATTGCATATGACTGAGTCTGGGCTGGACAAATGGGACAGCAGCAAAAAGAGCTGTCTTTCAAAACAACCACCTGCCACTGTTGCCTCCTATTTGCAGTTATGTCTCATCAGCCCAAGGCACCTGGCTGCCCTCAGTGCCAGCTTAGCTTTTAGGTGGCAGGCTGTGGGCTCCTGGAGGTTATGCACCAAGCAGAGGTAGGGACTCCCTGTCCAGACTGAGCAAGGCAGCCCCAGACAGCAGTCCTGCTCATCCCCATCCTTACTTCTCAGAGAATGAAAAATGACCATTTTATAATTGCTGAACCCAAGACAGCATCCAACCCTCCTGTCACTCACCACTCCTGTGCTCACAAACAGCAGGCCCAGTATCACCATCCTTCACTCACTTGGTTACCAGTGTCAGAAGTTCTCTGTCACATGCTCCAGTGTTGGGTTGTGTTTTTAAGTTGAGATAGAATGGTTTCCCCAAAATGGTTGGTTCCTGTTCCTCCTATTTGTTGAAATGGTTCTGCCCTCCTTTTCCTCCTCCCATCCGCCTGTTAATCGTTTCCTCCCTCCACCCATCTAATTGTAAACTTGCTGAATCATTCCCATAACCCCACCCTGGGACCTGTCTGTCACTCGGAAGCCTCTCCTCTACATCCAGAAAATTCTACCAAGGGTATCGAGTGATAGGCTGGTCTCCAGAGTCCCCTCCTACCTCCCCTCCTCACTGGATCCCCCACGTGCCTGTCACCCTTACCTCCACACCCCTTTGTTACCCCATTGGTTCTCTGTAAGGCCATCCCCCTGTTACCACCCTGTATATAATCCCCTTCACAAGGCTGTTCGGGGCCTTTCTGTGGGCCTTTCCCTTCAGCTTGGGTGGCTCCTTGGAATCAGCTAATAAAACTGGACTACAAACCCCTGTAAAAGGATGACTCCTTTGCTTTTGTCATTCGCTGCCAACATCTCTTTGGGGCTGGAACATCCAGACCTACAAGCCGCCGTCCCTATCTCCTGAGGGCTGGGAAGGTGGCCACGGCTGCCCGCGGGGTCAACCACAGCTGGGCTAGCTGGTTCAAAGGGACAGACGCCACGGCACTCCAGGAGCCTCCTGGATTGTTTGCTCTTTTCTGCTCTATATTGCCAGCAGACATCCCCACCTTGTTCTGTTCTGCTTGCAGAGCCTTGTACCTATTTATCCATGGGCAAATGGAAGGGGGGCAGTCACAGATGACTCTCTGCTCTGTCTGCGCTATCTGTGCTGTGATGGGTAGGAACTGAAACACTCTATAGTCACAGCTGAAAGCCTATATCTATACAGGATATTTTGGCTACCCCACCCTTCCTGGGTTTTGCTGGAAATGGAATTGCCCTTTCTTCCCCATCTAGAAGTATAGTGTCTTGGCAAAAGCTGGGCACTGGGCCCTATTCCAAAGCCAGTGCAGAGCAGATGAAAGAAGGAGACCCCCAATTCCAAGCCATCCCTAAACCCCCAGAAACAGGACTTTCTGTCTTTAAGAAACAATGGACAATTCAGAAGTGCATGTATAGCTTATACACAAGGTGACATGGAATACAATCTGCCAATAGTGTTGATGTTTTACAGATTTTTACTGCAAGTCTCACTCAAGACAGCTGACACTTGCGAAAGCCATTCTGAGATGGTCCTTGCCATTGTGTTGCAATGATCAGAGATACCAGGCTGGACAGAGGAACAGCTGATTTTAAAAACAGATGCTGCTTGAAGAAAACAGAATGAACCATTCCTTTCCAAATTCATTGCCTCACAAGCTCAAGCAGGATTTCTCTGGTACTTACAATACTCAGAAATAGGAGCGATGGGACAATTTGCATTCCATCTTGGTTATGACAGGCAAATACGGTCTGTAACCCCACTAATCCATTCATCCTGGAGTCTTCAGTTTGCTGGTATCTTTACCCTAACTCCACTGTTGGAATGCTGCTTGCTGTCCCAGGGATTAGCTCCTTTCAGGAAACTCCAAATACACACTCAGGTTACTCTTTTCTATAAACTGATTTGAGTTGCCAAAAGAGAGGGAAAAAAGCCATTGCTACCTCCAACACTCTAAGAAATGTTGATGCCAGTAGGATTTAAGCCTAGGTGTTGTTCTGAAGCCCACTAAGATAAAGGTTTTCAGCACCAGGTCCAGAGCAGGGAGTCAAGTAGCAGAATGCCAATAGACTTGGCTGTGGTTTGCAGGGAGAACAGTGCCTGCCTTTCCTTGCCCTCCCCTTCTTCTGCTTCCTTCCTGAGAGAGCGGAGTGGCATGGTATGCAGCTCCCTCTGTCACACAACCTGGCAGTAATCCTGAAGCAGTTCTCCTTGACTTGACCATGCCAGACAGCAAATGAGGCTAGGACAAGTGACAGAATCACAGAGTGAACTAGGTTGGGAAAGACCTTTAATATCATGTAGTCCTACCTCTGACCTAACATCTCATCAGTTAGACCATGGCACTGGGTACCATGTCAGATCCTTATTAAACACATCCAGGAACGATGACACCACCACCTCCCTGGGCAGATGATTCCAGTGTGCAATCACCCTTTCAGTGAATAATTTTTTTCTAATGTCTAACATATATTTCCGTTGGCGCAGCTGAAGACTGTGCCCTCTTGTTCTATCAGTTGTTTCCTGGGAGAAGAGACCAATCCCTGCCTGACTATAACCACCTCCCAGGTAGTTGTAGAGAATGATAAGGTCACCCCTAAGTCTCCCTTTTTCCAGGCTAAACAACCTCACCTCCCTCAACCATTCTTTAAAGGGCTGTTGTTCCAAACCCTTCACCAGCCTTGTTGCCCTCCTCTGGACATGTCTGAGCATCTCAACATCCTTCCTAAACTGAGGGGGCCAGAACTGGACACAGTACTCATATTCAGTTGGCTATTGACCAGCACCCCCAAGTCCCTTTCTACCTGGGCACTGTCTAGCCACTCTGTCCCCAGCCTGTAGCATTGCAAGGGGTTGTTGTGGCCAAAGTGCAGGATTCAGCAGTTGGACTTGTTGAACATTATGATATTGGAGTCAGGCCATCTATCTAGCCTGTCCAGGTGCTTTGCAGAACCCTCCTACCCTCCAACAGATTGACACATGCTCCCAGCTTTGTGTCACCAGCAAATTTATTGATGGAATCAATAAATTCAATCCCCTCATACAGATCATCAGTGAAGATATTAAACAGGACTGGCCCCAGCACTGACTCTGGGGGACCCCACCAGTGATTGGCCACCAACTAGATGCAGCACCTTTCACCACCACTCTGAGCTTGGCCATCCAGCAAGTTCTTAACCCAGCAAAATTTGCACCTTTCCAAGCTGTGGGCTGCCATCTTTTCTAGATTTATACTGTTTGAGACAGTGTCAAAAGCTTTGCTGAAGTCCATATAGATAACATCCACAGCCTTTCTTGCATCCACCAGGTGGATCACCTAGTCATAAAAGGAGATCAGGTTCATCAAACACAACCTACTCCTCCTAAACCCATGCTGGCTGGATCTGATACCCTCACAAACCATGTAGGTGCCATGTGATGACACTCAAGATGATCTGTTTCATAACATTGCCAAGTACTGAGGTCAGGCTCACTGGCCTGTTGTTTCCTGAATCCTCCTTCTGTCCCTTCTTGTGGATGCATGTCCAATTGGCCAGCTTCCAGTCATCTGGGACCTCCCCAGTGAGCCAGAACTGATGGTAAATGATGGAGAGTGGCTTTGCAAGCTGGTCTTCCAGCTCCCTCATTACCCTAGGATGGATCTCATCTCATGTCCTATAGACTTATGAGGCTCTAAGTGGCTCAGTGGGTCTCTGACTGCTTCCTCCTGGGTAGCAGGAGGGCTATTCTGCTCCCTGACACCATCTACCAGCCCAGGAGGACAGTTGTCCTGAGGACAACATGTCTTTCTGCTGAAAACTGAGGCAAAGAAGGTGTTCAGTACATCTCCTTTTTCCTCATCTTTAGTTACTAAATTCCTTCCCATGTCTAATAGAGAATGGAGGTTGTCCTTACCCTTCTTTTTGCCATTAATATATTTATAAAAATATTTTTATTGCCCACGGAAGTTGCCAGTTTTAACTGGGCTTTTGCCTCTCTAATTTTTTCTTCTACATGCCTGCTGCGTCTCACCCTCAAATCCCCGGCCAGCTGGGAGGGCGAGTCGGGCAGAGGGAAGGAACTTCTCCTTGGATCTGGGGGGCTCTGAGAAGCTCCCTCGTGACTCCAAAGACGAGCTGGTCCCACAAGCGAAGGAATGAGGTGCTCCTCCTCAGGATTAGTTCAGAATTTTAATGAGGGCCAGGAGGGATCCCAGGCTGCATCTGACCTCGAAGGACATCCAGAGAGAGAGAGAGGGTCTCCCTGCCCAGAGCAGCCAGATATGGGGGGGGGGGGGGGGGGGGGGGGGCAGGGAAACCCGAGTAGCCAAGGGAGGAAGGACATGGGAATGGCTCTCCGGGGGTCAGGGATTTTGGGGTTTGATGGACATACAGGTACTGATGGGAAAGCTGGGATGAACCAAACGGATACAAAGAGGGGGATATGGAGGGACAAACCATTATGAGGGGATATACAGTGCAGCACAACTCCACACATGCCCTAGCCATTTAACAATATTTACTGAGATATCTGACCCTCCTTCCAAATGTGATACAGCTTCTTTTCTTTCCCTAGCTCCGTCAAGAGCCCCTTGCCCATCCAGGCTGGTCATTTTCCTAATTTGGCACATAGTGACCATTTGTTCCTGTGCCTTCAAGATTTCTGTTTTGAAGCACACTCATCCTTCCTGGATTTATATTTAGAGTGAAGTTTGAGCTACCCCAGTCTAGGCCTCAGATATGGGCCACGGCGAGGCCTTTGAAGCCTATGACGCAGTAAGAAATTAGTCTGTGGCGCAGTTAGAAATTATGTTAAGGTGAACACAGAGCAATGGGCTTTCTGGGTGTGAATTAGTATAGGTCTCCAGTGTGAAACTTTAACCACCTTAAGACAAAGACAAACAATGTTTGCTTGCCAATGAGAGTATGCTCACAATTGTAAACTATATTGAAGTGTATATAAACTGCCATCTTATAAACAATAAAAGGAGATCGTATGATTAACCATACTGGCTTGATCTGCTTTTGTCCTGTCCAGCTTTCCCAATTTTATAAGAAGTTCCTTGCTTCTGATAGTACAGTTTTGAAGAAAATTGATGCTCCTTGGTTAATAAAGAAAAAAGCAAATATAACTGCTTGGGGTTTGGTTTGATTTGTTAGGGGTCTTGTTTTGAGATTTGTTTGTTTGTTTTAAAATTGAAATGGGAAAGGTTCAGTGTACTCTGGCAGCCAGAACAGCCAATTATATCCTGGGGTGCATCAGGCCCAGCATCACCAGCCAGGCAAGGGAGGGGATTGTCCTGCTCTGCTCTGCACTGGGGTGGCTGAAAGTGCTGGGGGCAGTTTTGGACACCACAATGTAAAAAAGACATTAAGCTGTTAGAGAGCAGCCAAAGGAGGGCCACAACAATGATGAAGGGTCTCGAGAGGAAGCTATATGAGGGGTAGCTGAGGTCACTTAGACATTTCAGACTGGAGAAGAGGAGACTGAGGGGAGACCTCGTTGCAGCTTACAACTTCCTTTTGAGGGAAGAGGAGGGGCAGATACTGATCTCTTCTCTGTGGTGACCAGTGACAAAGTTTGAATAAATGGCCTGAAGTTAGGTCAGCAGAAGTTTAGGTTGGGTATCAGGAAAATGTTTTTGACCCATAGTATAACTGGGCAATGGAACAGACTGCCCAGGGAAATGGTCACATCACCAAGTCTGATGGATTCAATAAGTGTTTGGACAATGCTCTCAGGCCCATGGTGTGATTCTTGGGGTGTCCTGTGCAGGCCCAGGAACTTGACTCAATGATTGTGGTAGGACTCTGCCAAGTCAACATATTCTGTGAGTGTATTCTAGGATTCAATCTGGATTTCAAAGGTTATTTATCACATTGCTGAACTTGCTGCAGGAAAATTCTTGTCATTCAGAGACTCGAAACAAAATGCATACATATAGGAAGATCAACTCATGTTTCAAAAGGTACATTATACATCATGCTGGCCTGATGTATCCACTACAATCAAGTTTTTATGACCTTCAAGTGGAGTACCTCATTTTCCAAAGTAGAGCAGTGGTAAAATAAAATATAATGTAATATAATGTAATGTAATGTAATGTAATATGAAAATAGAATAGAATAGAATAGAATAGAATAGAATAGAATAGAATAGAATAGACATGCAATTGAAACATACAGGGACACGCTATTTTAATACATGGAAAGTGTTCAAAAAAAATACGAGTGAAATTTTTTGAAGTCCAAGGTAAGAAACAACAGTTTCATGGTTTTCTTTTATCTGATCTGAGCTCGTTAATTCATCAGAGGGTATCTGAAAGTAGAACTTTGTTTCCCCTCTCCCAGGGGCCAGGACTTTGCCCTACAGGCAGCAAGACAATAGCTTATCTTTGTGTCTCTGTCAGAGACTGAAATGGTTCATGCCTTAAACATTGTTATGAAGGAGTGTTGCCCTTTATAGAAAAAAAACTGTATAAAGAAGCTACAACCACAGAAGCCCACACCTCCTTGAAAATGCCCGACTAGAACTTCGGACTGTGAGGGAAGCCACACAGATAAGATAAAGGGGACACTATTGTTCAATCATCTCAGGTCTAGGGAGAAATAAACAAGGCAGAGGGAAAGGAATGCATCCACAAGAAAGCGAAACACAGCAAAAAACCCTCCCTTGTCTGGGTTTGAGGTGGGGGAGACCACAGATAACAGAGGCCGGGTTTATGCAGTCTTCCCCTGAAGCAATGTGGGGGAAGATGTTTCAAGTGTGTGGTGTAACCTCTAGTCAGAGGCACTGAACACCCATCCTCCCTTACTTAAACCAGCCCAGCTGTGAAGGCCCACCCTGGGAAGGCCACATCGATGGGACATTCACATGGGAGGCAGCTGATGGGGTGTGATAATCCATCAAAGACCCCCTGCCAAGTACTCCCCAGACTCATTCCTGAGCCCTTGCACCACAGCACTGCTCATGAGGCAAGGTGATATAACTGACCCAGAGTCTCCTGCAGGACAGTGTCAAACTGCACCTCCCCCGCCCCCTCCAGGGGAGGCACCTAGGCATTTCCATCTCTCCTGAGCATATATTAACCCATTAGACTCTATGCTTTTCGGGGGACCCTCGGCACCAAGAAGACCACCTGGAGAGGATCATCGGGAAGCCAGTGGGACCCATGGAGTGGTGATATTTCCTTTAATCTGTCTCTGTTGCTCTCAGTTTCTGTTTCCCCAGCCTCTCTTCTATTTTTCTCTCTCTCCCTTTTACTTCTCCTTTTCTTTTTCTCTCTCATATTTACTACTAAACAAAAGTTATTCTATTGATGCTGGCATATGGTCTCATTTGCATGTTAATTCAGGCAGAGGCATTTCTAATAACTTTAAAAACTGAACCATGACACTCCTGTGTTGGATGTGAGTTCCAATGGCTTCAGTCTGACCAGGTTGAACACTTTATAGAACTGCAATTTGGATGAGTTGTTACTATGAATGAAGGCTTCTCTAAAGGTTATGGGCATTCCTGTATGAATATGAACCTGGATAGTCAGAAAAATAAGAGAGGCAAACAGCATTCATTGCCATAAAGAAATTGTGATGAAAACAGAAAAAGTGAGAAGGTGGTGAGCCACTTCACCTCTATACTGTGGTTAAAGGGTTTTTACTCAGATGAAAACTGGCTACATCCACTGTGATAGCTAATGGTGATTTTTGGTTTCAAAACTTTGAAAACTTGGTGCATTTGTTTATTAAAACCTCTTTCAAGCATGCACAAGCACACTCTTGTATGCACCACTATAGATTTTATGAACTAGAATGGGTGGAAGATTTATTATTAAAGTGTTGGTAGTCTCTTTGTCCTTTCAGAGATGCTGGTGTCTGATGCTCTAGGGAATCCATGGACCTCAGTGGACAAAAGTAAATTAATTTACTAGGGAAGACTTGTTCCCATAATGTTCTTATACCTATAGTGGTGTCTATGAAGTAACTTATTTTTAAGATTATGGAAGGTGCAGATTGTGCCCCAGTCCAGACAGACCAGTCTGCGCTATTCAGACATAATCAACTATGTATTTTTAGAATAAGATGCTGACACAGCCTATTTCTGTTAAATTACTATTACAATTTTTATCATATTAGAGATTGTCTCTAATTTTAATATACAACTACTTCTTCACAGATTAGTATCAAGGAAATTAAAGGAATGAGCCGTTTTTTGTTGTAATTTTGTTTTTTGTTTAGCAGAAGAACATGAACTTTTCATTAAGCTTCATTTAAATAGTTTGTAAGAAAATAATAAGAAAACAAAATATCCTCTAATAGAATATTCACAATTATAAATGAAATATAACTAAATTATTTTTTGTTCTACCTGGAAAACTATTTTAGAAAACTGGTTTGCAGATGGAGATTTTGTCAAAATTCTATGATTTGTGAAGTGGCTGGGCATCAGTCAGTTAGTGGTTTGCAATTGTTTTTTGTGCGTCACTTCTTCATATTGAGTTTGGTGTTGTTTTGGGTTTTTTCACCCAGTTATTATTTACCTCAAGTCACAAGTTTTTGTACTTTTTGTCCTTCTGACTCTCTAGTCCATCCTTTTGGGTAGAGTGATCAAGCTGCTCTGATGTTTATCAACAAAATACTTTATCAGTGGAAGCTGTGACTGCCCACAAATATTGTATTTAGAAGGTAAATCATCTTCCAAACAAAGAAAACAGCAGAGTTGGGCATAGTGAAAAGATATTTTTGGTTGACTGTTGCTATGATTGAAGGTAAGAAGTATTAGGGATTGCTTTTAACATGGGCAATATAGGAATCACTACTCTCTGGAATGTAGATACTGTTGTCTTGTTGTAAACTTAATAATCAGACAAGTTTGCATACCTAATAGAATGCAGTATTTTTTAAAATATAATTTTTTATTTCTGTATATAATTGCTTATGTAGATTTAGTGCAGTATCTTCTTCATGTATTGGAAAACTTTACTTCCTTTTCAATGAATATACTTATACCAAAAATACTGCAAAGGTGAAAAAATTGAGTTTTATAGGTATAATGAGGTCCTATTTTCAAAACAAAATATAACTTTAATAAAAATCTGCTTTCTGGCCAGAAAAACAAAACAAAACAAAACAAAACAAAAAATTTTTTTATATTTCATTTAATTTTACTGTAAACTAAATAACACACAACTGGTACCTTTATACAAAACCTATTAATCAGTTAATTTCCTTCCTTTCTAAAAGACAAGAGCATGATTAAAAAACTAAAAAACAAATCCATGGAAAAATGGGCTCTTTTTGTTAGCCAAAACATGGTGTCAAAGGAAATGCAACTGTGAGGGGAGTTCCAATTACTGTACTACTGTACTACCTATCACGCATTTTGATTTTGAAACAGAATTTTTAAAACCTCATCCATACCTCTGGCAATTTGCAGACTTTTTATGTAGCAGAATAGGCAGGAAAGCTGAAAAATGGAAACATTACAGTTTCAGAGAGATAGCCAAGTTAGACTAGGGATGACATAGAGACTTCATCCTCAACAATATTTGAAATTGAACAAAGCACTGAGCACTCATAAACTTTGAGGCCCTCACTAATTGCTATTAGTGAGAGCAAGGCTTGATGAACACTGGAGGTGTTCTCTCACCTCTTCTTGACTCTGACAAAGCTGCTTGCAAGCACATTGAACACAGGAGGGCGACGTAATGTAATGTAATACTTCTGTATTTTTACCAACAAACTGTAATGAGTTTGTTGGTAAAAACACAAAATCTGAGAGAATTAAAATGGGTTTTAAAACCAAGTTTAAATTATTGATCAGCAACTAAAATAGTCACAAAGGTTTGTTTTTTCTTTTTATTCAGGAAAGCTGCAAGTCCAAATGTTTTATTCAGTCAATTATTTAGACAAAATCATTAGTCCTCTTTAGTTCTGAAATAGCAATGACAATAATTTTCCTTCTCTTTGGTGGAACTGATATCTAAGGCAAATCCCAGGTAGAAAACATGGGATTTCTGTTCATGCACTTAATATGTGAGGTATCCTGTGAGTTGTGGATGGTTGCTTTTGGCTGGCAGGTCTGATTCTGTGCTCTACCCTGACTACATCTCATTTTCTATAGAATGATCTGACCTTTTGTACTATGGCTTTGTCAGAAGAAATCTGGGTAGATCTCTTACTACCAGCCAGCTTTAGTTCAAAGAGAGGAAAAAATGCCTGAAGCATCAAATCTGAGACTGGAGTTGAGCAGCAAGAGCTAAATGAGCAACTAGGATAGTCACACCAAACTCTGCTTCTTACAATCTGCATGAATAATCATTGCCTCACTTCAGTAGAAATATCCTTTGTTTACTTAGTTCAGTAATTCTTATTTCATCCATCCACAGTACCATAAGAGACCAAATTGTCCAGTTAAACACTGCCTTTAGATTTAATTTTGATTACAGGAGTTGAAAATGCTTTCTTAAATATAAGGAGTCAAAATATCCCAGAGTTGAAAAAAAGCATTGCTTATTGGAAATACCATTTCCTTGTGACAAATGGTATAAATTGAAGCAATGCTGGCCACAGCACAACACTAATTTGGAAGAAATGCTCTGTGCCAGGAAATTTACCTCACCACTTTGCCTCGGGTAGGATTGTAAGGTGCCAAGTACTAGGAGAAAAAAAAAGTGCAGAATACTAAAAAATAAAGTTTGGAATATATTCTTATGCCTTGCTGTGTGTTACATAGATTATTTTATCTGCAAATTATATAATTAAAAATTCATAGACATGTCTGTTACATTTAATAATTTTTTATTTAGAAGAAATTAGTTGGAACTTCTACTATTTTTAAATCCTATTCTAACAAGCAACATTGTTTTAAAAGTCAGACTACAGAGAAGCCATTATCTAAATGCAGAAGAGTAATTCTTAAATAAGTATAATAAAGCAACCCTGGGAAAGCTCTCATTTGTTTGAAGGAGAGTCCTGGTGTGTTCTGGCAAGAAGATGCTGGCTGCACCACTGTGTCAGGCTCCACAGAATTCTAACACCTTGTTGGACACTCTGCCACTGACCTCTGTTACCTTCCTCCCAGAACACCTGTCCAACCTGTCTTTTGTCTCTCATTGTTCAGTTCACAGTTGTAAGATATCAACACTCATCATTACGTTGACAGTGCTGAATTTTTTAGCAGAATGAAAAAATATGAGGAAGAACTCATTCTGATTAGACATAACCATGATTTATAATGGGCAATAATAATTATTTATAATATTAAACACAACCATTATTTATAATATGCAATTATTTATCTGGGATAATCTATGGACAAGAACAGGACCTTGCTTTATTTAGAGTCTTCTTCTGTATTGCACTTTCTTTTTAAAGTTAGCTCATTTTTTCTTTAGTGTATAATGTGCAGTTTTCAGCATAGCTGCAGGCTTCAGTAGCCCTCACCTGCGCTGCTCCACATAATACAATGGTGTTTTACCCCTAGTCCCACTATAAATACTGAAATTTAGCCTTGTAGTGGTCAAGAAAAAATGCACAGTTGAATAAACAGTTTTACATATAAAATCAGGTTTATTTGTGAGCTTAGTTGGACAATATCTCTTGCAGTTCAGAGCTGCACCTGATACATCACTACAACTGTGTGCATGTCAAAAACCCCTCCTAATTCTTAGGAATGAAACAAATTTGCCATTGCAGAGGGACTGGGGTGAAACCCAAAGAGCTTTTCCTGAATGATTATTTAATGTATTTGTTTGGCCTTCATGTTTTTATATATATCCCATGTTGTCTTGTATCTGAAAACAACCTGAAATAATGTTGCATACTATGAATTGCAGAAATGGTACAGTGTGCTCTTTCTTTACAATCTTATCCTCATGGTTTTCCTCCTTCACTTACCTTCCCTAACAGACTGCTCCAGGATAGTCCAATGTCTGTGGTAACTCTCCATGGCAAGCACTGTTAGGATGTAGTGCCAGGAGACTGTGAAGTTATTGCAACCATGAAGATTTCAATTTTTTTTATTATTGTGAAAAACACCAATCACTTGTTTTTTAAAATTTTAAAAAGTTTATTAGCAATTAAATAGTTATAAAAATTGTAATAAAATTAGAGTAATAAGAATTTGGATAATGATGATTAGGACACTATGAGACAATAAAAAGCAAATAATTACAGATATACGAATGTTTTTGGGCACCCAGCTGCCAAAAACATGCCTTGTGAACAAAGGAATAGCCCTTAAAAACAATAGCCTGTTGCATATTCATATATCTCATACATGATGCAAAAATTCCTTGCAAATTAAGAATTTTTCTGGGTTTTGTCAACTTCTTCTCCTTAATCCTGGTGGTTCCATAAAGACGAAGAGAAGGTGGAAGAATGTTTGTCTTTTCTGATAAGGAGGCCTTAACTCTTTTGATTTCCTGTGGCTGTTATCTCTATGTGAAGAGTTTCTTGATTATCTTATCCCTTTTCTTGAGCTAGTAAAAAATATCTTACATCGCAGAGTTTCTATTTTAACACTATGTTGTAACATAAAACTATATTTAACACACTACGTAAAAAGAATTAATACAGTATTACAAAATAACCCTCCATAATATATATGGTATTCAATTTAATATTTGCGAAGAGCCAGTCATAAAATATGCTTTTTTTCAAACTATATTACAATGATTCCTCCTGAAAAATGCTCCGTGCCATGAGAAACCCTCTCCTGATGTTTTGAAATTCCTCATTGAGAATCAAAGAATCATAGCATCGTTCAAGTTGGAAAAGACCACCAAGACCATAATGAAGTCCAGTCCTTGATCAAACACCACAATATCAGTTAAATCATAGCACTAAGTGGCACATCCAATCATTTCATAAACACCTCCAGGTATGGTGATTGATGCGCTCATAGGAAGGAAATGGATCTCTACCTAAGTACTGAGAAGGAAGAGATTGATGTCCATGTATTTTTCTTTTCCTTCTTTTTTTCTTTTTTTTTTTCTTTTTTAAGTGAGAAGTGTAATAATTAGCTCTACCTAAAAAACTTTGTTCGCTTAAGTATCCAAAATTATATTCAGCTGATAAAACAGGGGGAAAAGAATGTAAACTGAGTAAGCCACCAATTCTGTCTTTACATTTCTGGCTGTTTCCTTATACCAGGTGGTCACTGAGATGGTGGGCCCTGTTGAGCCTGGGCAGGAGCTGACCAAAGTCAGAGACAGCCGATACCTTGTCTCACAGTGACACCAGGTGGCTGCGCATCCTCAGCGTTGCTGCAAACACCAGCATCAAGCTTGGGATGCAGGAAGGCTCCAGGCACAGCTGTTGACATGGCTTTCCCATACCACCCAATTTGGAAAAACAGGGTGCAAGCGCTCTTTGATTTATGAAATACATTAAACTGGTTCCCAACTTCAACAATCTTAAACAGCTCGCTTGCACATCCTAGCACGGTGGAGGATTGTCTCTTGCAAGGCTTCTTGCAAATGGCCTCTTCAGTGGCATCAGGTCCTAGGGTAAGTGCTGCTGGAAGCACCAGCCTCTGCATTCTCAAGGCTCAGGAAGGTGCTTGATGCAACCCAAGCATCACCTCCAAATGGCAGTTCTATGTCAAGTGGTTGTCAACTGGAACTTGTGGGATCACCTGGAGGGCACCCTGTTAGATGACAGGGTTTCAATAGATTCAAAACATGCCAAGCCATGGAACCATGACAAAGTAAGGGCTGGTACAGAGGGTGCCTGGAAGACTGGGACCTTGTTCTTTCCTGAGCTCCAGCTCAGAGCAGTGGAGGAAGGACAGCATGTCCTCCAGCATCTGCTCCCTCATGCAGAGACACAGAACTTTGTGGAGAGGAGGAATGATACTATACAGGTAGCTTTCATTGAGTGTTCAGCTGCAGTTGGAAGGAGTGCCCACAGCGAGGAGTTAGTGGCACCAGCAGGTGGTAGACAGAGACAGCATAATCCTTACAAGGACAATGTCTTTCCTGTTGTGAGGAGCCCAAAACAAGCTAGGTGAGTTTGGTGAGTTTCAGCCTCACCAAACAATCACTTCCCTGGTTTTGCTATTCGCACTATTTCTGATACAGGCCTGGATGCCATTGGCCTTTCTGGCCACCTGGGCACATGCTGGCTCATTTTCTGCCAGCTGTTGACCAGCACCACCAGGTTGTTTTCCACTGGGCAGCCTTCCTGACACATTAGTCCACAACTGGAGCATTACCTAGGGCTGCTATGAGTTGTGGCTAAGTGCCTGATAGGGCAGGCAGGGGAACCACGTTCAGGTCTTTATGTTACTGGTGGTGGGAATGCTGACAGGACATTAAATGGATTCTCAAAGCCAGGGACCTCATAAATCAGAAGAGCTGGACAGGACAGAACGTACATCCACCAATATGATCAATGAAATGTTATCCATTTATTTGACAGAAGATGGGAGTTTAGATACACTTCTATATAGTTAACAGTTTGCAGTTTACAAAGGCACTCTGATTGGCAAGCTAACATTGTATATCCTTGTCTTAAGGTGGCCTAAACGTTACACTATAACCTATAGTACTTCACACCCAGAAAGCCCAGTGCTTCACATCACACCTTAATACAATTTCTAACTGCACTACAAGCTCTTAATTTCTAACTGTGCCAGAGGCTGGAAGGCTTCACAAGGCCCAAATCTGAGGTCTAGGCTGGAGTAGCTCAAATCTCATTCCAAACATAAATCATGACCTCTCTCTCTCAAAAATGCTGCAACAATTCCCTCTTTTTCTTTTTGAGCTACCCAGGCTGATGTGAAGGCGCGATGAACTAATTTTTGCATACACTGTAATAAACATGGTATAAAAATCAAAATAATTATAAAGATAAGAAGAAGTACAATACAAAAACTAATTAAGTCTTTGATCCAGTCAGCAAAACCTAAAGAATTGAGCCAGTTATCAAACGGAGTGTCCTCTACCGTAAGTTTTTTCATGTTGTCCTTCAATTGCGTTAACTGTTTATAAATCAATTGAGAATGGTCAGACAAATTCATGCAGCACATGCCTTCAAATTCCTCACACCCATGTCCTTGTGCTAAAAGAAGAAAATCAGTGGCAGCTGTTTTGCAGAACTGCATGACAGGTATCATCTACATCTGCAGCAAGCTCACTTATCAGTTTAGATGTGATATTAATTTGTTTTCATGTCCAGCAGGCTAGAGATCTCAATTGTGTGAGACCTTTCAATGAGGCGACTCCTGGGGCAAAAAGTGAGGCTAATACTACTGAAGCACGCCCCCATAATGCAACTAGATCTTTACAATTGGGGTCCATTTGAAGAACACTGTGTTTGGCTTATTGAGTCTTCTAAGGCAATTCGAGAACTTGATGTATGGTGGGAGCAAAAAGCGTTAACCTACCAATATGACATGGGCATCCCCTAACATTTTGAGGGACTGCTGACCAGGCTCGGTCCCCGCAGATGAGGAAAGTTCCTGGGGGCAGCTTTTCTGCACCACCTCTTGATGGTGTCACAGATTGAGTACAATTGTTACAATATTCTGAATAATTATAATACAATGGTGGTCTGGGAGACAACCAAGTGTTGTCATCTGTTAACTGTCTTTTTTCTTGAGTTGGTTTGGCAGCATAAGGTCCAAATATCAAACAGTAATTTCCTGGGACAGAACCCAAAAGATCAAATTCTTGAAGATTGGCATCAATAAATTTAAGGTTTTGCATGAATGCAACAGCTTGCGCTCCCAGTGTGCTTTTTGGATTGATTTGAGCTCGGGTCCAAGTTTTGAACTCTGCATGGGACCCAATCAGACTCCAATTAAACAAGTACAAAAGGATTAGATGGTGTAGCTAATGACAGGCAGAATGAATCTTGCTCAGTTTGTTTGGCCCAAGTGATCCATATATTTTCTCTCTTGACAATGTCAAGGATTCCAGATACTTCAATAACTAAAACATTACTTAATAGAAACATTGAGACCAACCACATATTTCTCAGGTTCTTGAATGCCCTGTTTAACATGAAAGAAACAAACTTAATTCTAAACATAAACTATGACTTCTAATAAACTAACTTTTGATAGATCTAACTTCACATTTAAGATAATCTAAGTTATTTCCCTGTAGTCTACACAATTAATTTTCATCAGAACTGGATTTATCACAGGATAATCCAGGCAAACTGTTGTTGTTGATGTTATTGTCACTGCAGGTTGGTATCCTTGCCTGTGGACACACACAGGTGAATCTTCTCATCACCCAGTACCTGTTGAAACATACGTATAACCTCTACCATTAAACAACACTGGGCTTGGCCCTCACCATTCACCCATCTGCATGTCCATTACTGCAAAGCAGGTAAATAAATGCCTTTTCACATGCAAGGCCTTTTCCCCCGTCTGTGCTGTGGCCCAAATCTAGAATAAGTATCTACAATGGCATGGACATATTTCAGCTTCCCAAACTCAGGAACATGAGTTACATCCATCTGCCACAACTCTAAAGGTTTCAGACCTCTTGGATTTGTGCCAAGTCCGAGGCCAGGTCCATAATGACTACATAGAGGGCAGGTTCGAACAATCCCCTGTGCATGATTCATGGGAATATGAAATTGTCAGTGCATGGCTCTCACATTTTGGTGGACTATCTCATGACTGTTGCGAGCTCTCTCAAAGCTATTCTGGGGGGGAACATGGACAGCATAACTGACTGCAGCATCTGCCAATGCGTTGCCCCCTCCCAAACCTCTGTTACATTGATGACTTCGAATGTGCATGATGCAAAAGACATGCTGGCGCTGCTTCAACATGCTCCGCAGCTGCAGGAACAGTTCTCCGAGATGCTGGTTCTGGGTTCTTCTGAGGAGTGCATCCTCAATTCTCTGCACAACTCCAACTACATATAATGAGTCTGAAACAACGTTGAGTGGTTCTTTGTTCCAGGTCTGGAAAGCCCAACCGATGGCTTTCAATTCAAGGGTTTGTAGACTATCTTCCACATCACCTCTGATTAGATGTTTCAACCATTTCCCTCATTGTTGCCAAACGCACACAGCTCTTTTTGATCTTCGTCCGGCATCAGTAAAGACTTTCTTTCCTTCCACTGGTTTCAATGAACACAAGGGTCTTTCCAACCACTGGTAACGACTGACGAAATGCCACATTGGGCCTTTTGGTTGTTTGTTGTGCACCACTCCTGTGAAACCTAACAATGCTTCCTGCAGTGCAGCAGAGTGTCTGAGCAGCCATTCTAGATCTTCATTTTTCACAGAAACACTGATGTCTGCTGGTTCTTTTCCATCCATTTCTAAAATTCTGTCTCTGCCTTTTCATATCAATGCAGCAAGAGCATCTGTCCTGCTCATCACACGACTTCTCGGTTGAACGGGTAAAAACATCCACACAAGCAAGATTGCTGTTGATCCACATTGGGACTCCCTCTTTTTCTTTTGCCATTGAAAGACAATGGCAAGCAGAGAAGCATCAGCATTGGAGAGGAACAGTGACAGTGGTAAATGTTCAATGTGAGGAGCACTCCAACCGTGTTGTAATTTTTCTGAAACCCAAATCAAAGCTTCTTGTTGCTCAGGGGTGCAGACTCGAGGGCTGTTGGCATCACTGCCCTGGAGCCATGGCAAAAATGGTTGCAAATCATCATTAGTGATTCCTACAATGGTACAAACCCACTGCAGGTCTCCAAAGAGTCTCTGGGCATCATGTAAAGTAGACATGTTAGCATGTAAAGTAAGTTTCTGGGGTCGAATTTGTGCATCTGTGATCAGCCAGCCTACGTATTTCCAGGGGGCAGATTGTTGTGTTTTTTCTGGGGACACTGTCAATCCATGCTACTTCAGTTGTGAAAAGAGCCAATTCAAGTCTGCATCTGCCAATGGCTGTTTGGTGGCAATGAGAATGTCATCCATGTAGTGATAAATCATCGCGTTGGAAAAATGTTGACGAATTGGTCACAGGGCCCAGTCAACATACAGCTGACACATGGTCGGAGAATTGCGCATTCCTTGATGGAGGGAAACCCACTCATATAGTTTTGCTGCTGTTGTTCTGTTGATAGATGGCATGGTAAAGGCGAATCACTGGGTATCCTGTGGATGAAGAGGAATGGTAAAGAAACAGTCCTTTAGATCTATGACAACAATGCTCCACCCTTGTGAAATCATGGTTGGTGCTGGCAACCCAGGTTGCAAAGCAGCCATTGCCTGCATGTGCTCATTCACTTTTCGTAAATCATGCACCAATCTCCATTTTCCTGATTTCTTGGGGATGATGAAAATTGGGGTGTTCCATGGACTGACAGATGGCTGAACGTGTCCAGTCTCAAGTTGCTCTTGTACTAATTGGTCAGCAATTTGCAGCCGTTCTTCTGATATTGGCCACTGGTCAATCCACACGGGTGTTTCAGTCAACCAGGTAATTTGAGGATGGGCGGCTGCTCTGCAGTGGCCATCGTGGAAAATGCTGATCGGTGGTTAAAACCAACCCAAGCTGGGAAAGCACATCTCTGCCTATCAATCCTGGAAGCAGTTTGGGTAAAGACATGACATATGGTTGAGTCTCAATAACTACTTGATTGTCTTAAAAAATGATACTGATAGAATCTCTGCTCACTGAAGGAATCTTCTTTCCACCCACTCCTACAATGTGGGAACTTGGGGCTCGCAAAGGCCAGTTGGATGGCCAGTACATCTGATTGATAATTGAGACATCTGCTCCTGTATCAAGCATTGGTTCCAATCAAACACAGTGTGAACCACGTTGCAGTTGTACTTTCTTGTATGGACGATCTTTCAGGTTAATAATAAAGAAGACATAGTGACCAGTTAATCCAAAGCCATTGTCTTGTCTTTCAGAATCAGTTGGCTCTTTTGGGTGCTGGCTATGTGGCAGGAAATTTTCAATTGCTACAATTTGGGCAGTCTTGCTTCCTTTGGGAATTGTCTCAGGTGGTTGTAAGGCATGAACCATTATTTTCACTTGACTGGTAAAGTCTGCATCAATGATGCCGGGAATCACAATCACACCTTGTTTACTTGCTGAAGATTTCCCCAGCAACAAACCTCCAACTAGAGAAGTCGTGCTGTACATTGGACCATATACATTGGTAGGAATTAAAGTTCCCTTTGTGTCATTCAGAGTGACTTCGGTTGCTGTGGCCACATTGACTCCAAAACTTCCCCAGGTGGCAGGTGAGTTGTTCAACAGGAAGCTGTTTTTGGAATCTGTGGGGTCCGGGCATTGATTTATTTCATCACACGGTGCCTCAACGCGCTGCGCTGGCCGTTTCCTGCTATGCGACAAACTTCTGTAGCATGGTTGTCAGTGCTTGTGACACCACACAGTCTTCTGGCAGTTTCACCGGAGATGGCCTGTTCCACCGCATCAGAAGCAAGTGGTTTCAGATGATCTAAAGTTAGGTTGACTTTTGCTGTGACGAAGTGAGTTGTTACCATTGCTGCCTGACAAGGCAGCTGCAATCATGTGTCCTTGTTGTTGCATAGCATCCTGGATGGTTTCTGTGAATGCTGCAACTTGGTTGCTTTGTTCTGCGCGTGTGGCTCTGACAAGCATCTCATCGACTGGACAGCCTTGAGGAAGGGTGGCTAAGATGGTTCTTGTATGTGTGTTAGCATTTTCAAAAGTAAGTGGGCAGAATAAATAATCCTGAACATCTGGTGGTACATGAGGTGCATCTTTCAAAGCAGCTGACAGCCTATCAATAAATTGTCCAAATGGTTCAGTGGCTCCTTGCTTTATGGTCACATAGGATGCTGATTTTTTCTGGTCTGGTACTAAAAGCAAAGCTTGATGGGCCAGCTGCTGTGACAATTGATGCATTTCAATAGGAAAGGTAAGTTGCACTTTGTTGGTTGCATATGGTCCATGCCCAGTCAGCATATCTGGCTGGACTCCATAAAAAGGATCCCCCACATTTGTATGTTTGTTGGCCTCTTCAATTGCCAAGTGTCTCCGTTCCCTTTCAAACATGAGAAGCTGTCAGTAGGGTGGGTGTCAGTAGCAGGGAGGCAATGTTAGATGAATCACCGGGACAAAGCACATCTGCTGTAAATATATACTGAATTATGTTCCTGGCTGCTTCTGACCTGATCCCATAAATGGTGACTGTCTGCTTAGCTGATTGTAAAATTTTCCACTCATGGGGCTCCCAGATGGCATTCCCATTAGACACGATGACAGGACAAGCCAGGGAGCTGACAGCCTTCCAGTCACCATCTAAAATGGCATCCTTCACCACTGACACCCATCGTGATTGCAATTGATTTTTTAAAACAGCTGGCAATGCCAGTTGCTGCTCAGTGGAGGGTTCCACTGATTGAACCTGATGATTTGAAAGGGTAGCAAGGTGGGATATTTTTTCCTGTAACATATTTGGTCTTTGTATCTTATTTAGTGATTGCTTCTTCCTGCTATAATTGACAGCAGGAGGGTCTGGCTCTGAGTCATCAGAATCGGAGCTTGGTGGTAATGGGCAACGCAGCGCTACTGTGGTGGAGCGGTGTCTGCGTGGGTCGGGGGTCTGCACTGCTGTTGTCTGGGTAGCTGCTTTTACCATCTCGCTATCATGGTTGTGCTCAGTCCCTCCGAACCATGCTGGGTTGTTTGCTGCCACTGGGTACTGCCAGGCTGCGCCTCTGCGCATGCGCGCCGCCGCCGCGGTTGCTGCTGCTGCTGCTGCTATGTCTGCGGGGGCGAAGGGCCGGTGCCACCTTGCTCCTGTCTCTGCCCTGGTCTCCGCCCCTGGGATCCTCCTCCTGACTCAGCCCCGTTTCATCACCAACTCCACCTGTCTCCTCAGGTGTCTCCCCGCCTCCCGAGGGACCCGGCAGGGCCACTTACGGGTTCGCCTCACTCCGTGGAACCGCTGAGCTGTTAACATCCACTGTCTGCGGGCGCACTTCCACCCCTGCCGTGCCTGCGCATTCTCACAATCCCGCGCCGCCTGGCTCTGTGCCCATGTTTCCGCTCAGTCCCGTGCCGGCCGGCCCTACACCGCTCGCCTTTATACGAGTGACAAAATCTTTTATAGAGGGACTGACTGGAGCCTGCTGCCCTCGCACTGGCCACATGTTACAAACACTAAAGAATTTTTCCACCCGAGATAGCTTCTGGACTCCGGTCTGTTCTGATGTGGCTCGCTCAAACGCCTGAATTGTGGCTTCTGCGGCTTTTTTCTTCATGGCTATGCTTTGCAGGGTATGTAAAACCTTTTTCCAAATGCCTCCGAACTCCAGTATTATTTTCTTCTCTTTTTCGCCCTCTATCACTGCGTCCCAAAGCAACTGCCCCAGTTCTTGCCATTCAGCTTCACTAAAAATCAGCGAAGGCTTTTGCAACTTGCCTTTGTTCATTGCCCACAGAACCAACTGTTCTAAATTGGCTTCTTTAACATTTTCAGCTCTCTTAGAGAGAATATGCAAGAGAAGCTGCACGGAAGCCTGCAGATCCCCATCTATGGTGAACTTTTCACCCTCTCTCTTCACAGCTTACCTCCAACCTCCGTGGGGCGCTCTGTTCTCTTTTCTCGGCGTGGCAGCAGCTCCCGCTCCAACTCCTGGCCCCGACCACGTCCACACCCACTGTTCGGGTTTTTTGTGAACACCGAGGTCTTCTCTGTGCTCCAGTGGGCTCTCACCGCCAAACTGTTATGCAAAAAAGCTTTTTTTCGTCCCATTGTGAATGGCACGATTTGGAGTCTGGAGACTTTTGCTCTGTTCACTTGATCCTCGTTTGCAAAAAGCAAATTTAGGATCCCAGCCCCGTCACTATAAAGTGATTTGGACCTGATTTTCATTGCGTGACTCAAACTCTGCTACCCGTTACCCTAAAAGCAATTTGGGATATTTTCGGAGCATCCTGGGTCCCTGTTCGGGCGCCATTCAAAGCCAGGGACCTTATAAATTGGAAGAGCTGGACAGAACAGAAGACACACCCAACCAATATGATCAATGAAATGTTCTCCGTTTATT
The DNA here is from genome assembly GCA_003676055.1 of Chloebia gouldiae. Lineage (NCBI taxonomy): Eukaryota > Metazoa > Chordata > Aves > Passeriformes > Passeridae > Chloebia > Chloebia gouldiae. Next base: position 1,078,118 of record QUSF01000064.1, on the reverse strand, counting down.
TGAGAGAAGATGGGAATTTATATACACTTCTATAGTTTACAGTTTACAAAGGCACTCTGATTGGCAAGCTAACATTGTTTATCTTTGTCTTAAGGTGGCCTAAACCTTACACTATAAACCTATAGTACTTCACACCCAGAAAGCCCAGTGCTTCACATCACACCTTAATACAATTTCTAACTGCACCACAAGCTCTTAATCTCTAACTGTGCCAGAGGCTGGAAGGCCTCACAAGGCCCAAATCTGAGGCCTAGGCTGGAGTAGCTCAAATCTCATTCCAAACATAAATCATGACCTCTCTCTCTCAAAAATGCTGCAACAGATTCTGGTCTTCAGCGTGCTTAGAACATCATGGGTGGCTCAGTAGCTGATAGAGCAGGTACAGGAATCTCACTTGTGAGGGTGCTTGTGATGTTACATGTGGCACAGTTCCTCATAGTGCATACAAGGGAGCCTGGCTTGTGCTGGTGTTTATGTCACTGATTGATGAACTATTGATCAGGTACTGAATAGAATTTGGTCATGCTGGTGCTTGATGATATCACAGTTGGCAGAGGAACTGATGGAGAAAGTGAGGGAACAGCTACACTTCACTTCTTGCCATACTTCACTTTAGGCTCACTAAAGAGCCACACACCTTACATCCTTATGGTGTACCTGCAAACTGGAAAACCCCATCTCACATTCAAGAGTGAAGGTGCCTTGAAAAATAACTTGAAAAGTGGTTTTCAAATCCGAAAATGTAAGATAACCAAAGTACAGGACAAGACAACAGTACTAAAATGAAATCTGTCTTACCTGTACTACTGATTAGCAGCCAGTTACTTCATTCTAAAAAGATCACCGTCAGGACAAGCCCAATCTGACTTGTCCCCTGCACCTGGACTGTATGCCCACTCCACTCTCCCCTTCAGCTGGGATGCCTCCTGAGTTTAGAAAGACTTTACCTGAGATGGAGAGATTTTTCCTTATCCAATGCAGAAAGATTCTTTACCCATGACAAATCCTCAATGAGTGACTGATAGCATGTTGGATAATTACTATGAAAAATTACCAATCCATTTATCTACTCAAAACTATAATAAACTTCGTATGGATAATTTCTTTAGGCATAAATCATAAGTCCAAATTTGAGATTGATTGCACCTAGCTGCACCAAGGTTCCATAAGGAGTTTAAAAGGCAAGAGGATCCACCATGAGCAAGAGGATCCCGTGTGACTCAATGGGAGTTTACTCTCTGTCTGTGGTTGCTATTGTGAGTCACTCTAACTCAATTCTAGCGACTGATTTTGAAGTTACCTACATTCTCATTTATTTAGCTAAACAACTTAAAAATCAGATGCTTTGTCAACCCTTACTGAATTCCTCCATTTTACTCTAATTCATTATTTTTCATTCTGCTCACTCCAGGAATTTTAAAACTTTATCTCTACATTGTCTCAAAGTGTTCCTCTCTTCTTCTGTACTATGATCCCATTTCGGGATGGCCATCTTTGGCTATGTTCCTGGATAGCATAGCCCATCTGCAGATGACCTTTGATTATGCTCCTGGACTCATATACACTCATCCAGAGCAAGCACTGATTCAAGCAATTGTTGGAAATCTGCCCAAGTTGGATCATGCAGTCTGAGAATACCCCAGAATGTCTACCCTAGAATGGACTACCTTTTTGCAGTCATCTCTGAGCTGAGCATTTGTTGTTGCCATAAAAATAAATCATTATGGCTAAAAGGTCCAGAAACAGTTCTGAAAGTCAGATGTGTGAGGAAAAAAGGTCTTGACACCGTGTGCTCATTGTTCAGCTGTAGCTCAAACAGTGTTGTGCTAGTAACACACTGGTTTGGTCACAAATCCAAACTTGGCTTGTGACCCAAAGGGAGGTCCTGCACTTCATCTCAATTGAACCATGTATGGTTGACCTCAGCTGATCAATCCAGATCCCTCTGGAGACCCTTCATGCTCTCCAGCAGATTAACACACCCATCCTTCATGGCATCTGCTAATTTACTGAGGGTGCATGCAATCCTCTCATCCAGGTTGCTGATAAAGATATTAAAAACAAGACTAGCCCACCTACTGAGTACTGGAGAACACCACTAGTGACTGGCCACCAACCGAATGTTGCTCCATTCACCACTAATCTCTGAGATCAGCCATCCAGAGGCAGTGTTTTAATCAGGGAAGAGTGCAGCTATCTGCCATGAGCACTCAGTCTGCCTGGGAGAATCCTGTGGGAAACAGTCAAGATCTTGACTAAACTCCAGGTAGAAACATCCCCATGTAAATTTCCCTTATCCAACAGGGAGGTCACCTTGTCATAGAAAACCATGACCTGCTTGCTTTTCATCCCTGTCTGCTGGTGCTGGATTTTTGGGGACAAAAGGTTTTACCCACTTTTGGGGTATCCATCATGGGCCTGTGGGGGTGGACATGCATGCGTAACCATGCCCCCAGGTAATGAGCTCGTAAGGACCCTTGGTTTCCCAAGTTTCTGGGTCCTTAATGAGAACTGGTGAATGCTGTGACAACTTGAACTGATTGTTACTGTGGAAATGCTGTACTACTGTAGGACTCATGTTTTCAAATGAATTCAAAAAATTAATTGTAAACAGGGCTTTGCAGAGCTTTTGCTGTGGTGACATCTACGCTGCTGAACTGCTCTGCCTAGCCAAGACTTGCTTGAGCGTATAGTGGACACGCTCAATCACAGCTTGACCTGTGGGGGAGTGGGGAATGCCTGTCTTATGCTCCACCCTCCACTGCTGGACAAACTCTAGGAACTCCTTGGAGGCATACACTGGGCCACTGTTGGTCTTAATCTCCCTAGGGATCCCCAACACCGACAAGGCTTGCACCAGGTGTTTTTTGGCATGCACAGCCCTTTCTCCTGCATGGGCAGAAGCATAAACTGCACCTGAATATGTGTCTATGCTTACATGCACATATTTCAGGTGACCAAAACTGGGAATGTGCGTGATGTCTGTTTGCCACACTTCACAGCTTCCAAAACCACAAGGGTTAATCCCCACCCCCAGTGCCTGCCTGGAGCTGGCAACTGGAAGAGGTGGCCACAATGGCTTGAACCTGACTCAGTGTTAGTTGGAACTGATGGATCAGACCTGGCACATTTTGATGGTATTGCTGATGACTTAGCTTTGTCTGTTGGAAAACATGTGGAAGGTGTCCCATTTCTGCTGGGGTGGCAAGGGAATCTGCTTTATGATTATCTTCTGTGATTTTGCCTGGCAGATCAGTATGTGACTGCACATGCAACACGTGGAACAGATGCTCCTGCTGTGAAACTAAATAAATCAGTTTTGAGAGCAACCTGAAGAGATGCTTGTTCTTGATGTCTTTGAGAACTGCCTGCTCTGCCCTGGACACTCCTCCCGCCATGTATGCTGAGTCAGTGACCAAATTAATTGGCTCCAAGAACTTTTTAAAGGCTCTCATGACTGTGGCCAGTTCGGGCACAGACTTAACCCCTCCATAAACTCAACATCAGCTTCCCAGTGCTGAGTCTGGGGATTTCTCCAAGTCATCACTGACTTGTGGGATGACCCACACATGTCAGTGAACACTGTAAGCACCTTGAGTGGCCTATGACTCCTTTTCTCATGAGGAACAAGGTGGAATTTCTCATGCAACAGCTTGTGTGGTGGGGTGTGATGTTTGTCCACTGTAGCTGTCCAGAGATAGCTGGAGGCTGGCATTGCCCTGGAGTAGGTGCTCGAACATCTCCTTGGTCAACCTCTCAGGAGAGTTCCTTCCCTCCTTAGAAAGTCTGACCAGGAGGTGAATACAGGGAAAGTCACAACCAGCCAGCTCACGCAATCTCACCCTGGCCTTCCAGATCAGCTAAGGTATCAGCTCCTGTGGCTGTATGATGGTTTTGGATCACTGATGGGAGAGGAAAACTCACTCTATGATTAAGAATGCATCCTTCTGCCCTTCAATCCATTGGAATATCAACCCGTGTAAGTGTGATAACTTTCCCAAAACAATGAATTTGAAAGGTAGCTCAGGCTGATAATGATGAGCCTGCCTCTCAGCCAATGCTTTCTGCACTCTTTGGATAGCAGTTTTTGCCTCTGGAGTCAGTTCCCTGTGATAAGCTATGTCTCTCTTCCTTTCCAATAAATTGAGGAGGGGATCTAGGTCCTCACTGGTGAGGCCTAGCCAAGGCCTGACTCAGTTCAAAGACCCACACAGGGAATGGAGATCTGCTAGCGTTTTGGGATCACTCTTGATTTCCAATTTTTGCGGAACAATGGTCTGTGCAGTCATCTCTAAGCCCAGGTACTTCCAAGGTGGAATCCTCTGTACCTTGTCTTCCTGCAGTTGGAATCCAGCAGAGGTTAAAACTTTTAACTACTAGTTCAAGTGTGTTTTGGAATATTGTGTTAACGGAGGTGCACACAAGCACATCATCCATATAGTGTAGGATGATTGCCTCCCTTTTCTGGGTGCACACCGGGGACAACAATGAAGCCATGTACATCTGGCAGATGGAAGTACTGCATTTCGTGCCCCGAGGCAATACTTTCCAGTGGTAGCGCTTCATTTGGGCTTCTTGACTGATGGTAGGAACTGAGAAGGCAAACCATAGTGCATCTTCCAGGTGTAGGGGAATATGGAAAAAACAGTCCTTGGTGTCCAGGACAGCCAATTGCCAATTTTGGAGAAGCATTGTTGGGGAGGGCATCCCTGGTTGGAGTGACCCCATGTCCTCAATTATCTTGTTTATTTCTCATAAGTCATGGAGGAGCCACCACTTATCCTTCCCTAGCTTATTTATTACAAAGACCATGGAATTTCAAGGGCTGGTTGTCTCTTCAATGTGACATTTAGCCAATTGGTCCTCTACCAGCTCCTTGAGTGCCTTCAGCTTTTCTTTGCTGAGTGGCCACTGATTTACCCAGACTGGATTATCATCCAGCCATGTTAACTTGTGGTCAGGGTGCTCCACAGTGGCTGCCTCTAAAAATCCTGGGGTGTCTTAGGGATAAACAATGTGACCCCCCACTGAGACATGGTGTCTCTCCCCCAAAAGGGAGCTTTGTAATTGGTGACAAATGGACACACTGCTCAATTTTCCATCTGGCCCCTCTATGTGCACAACACTTTTTGATATCTTTGCCAATGTGACTCCTCCTACATCTTGGATTTTGCCAGCCACAGGTTGCAAATGCCAACGTGACGGCCAGAACCTTTCTGGTATGATTGTCACATCTGCAACCCTTCCACGTAGAGATGGTCTGCTCCATGTGTTAGGCTCCACCCCATAATGGGTTTGTCCTCACCAACCACTTCTATCCAGTAGACACCAGGTGCATTTTCCTCTACTAGGATTTCCGCTGGAACTGGAATGGCCTGAGCGATGATTTGCCCCTTGGCCAAAGAGAAGTGTGGCTGAGGGCAGCGTGCCAGGAAAATGAGATTAGGTATGTTTCCCTTGACGGTCATGGGAGCCACCTCCATCTCCACAGGTGCATGTGCTGTGTCCCCAGTAACAAAGTACTCACTGTCCAGTCCCGTGTGATCTACCAGCAAGTCCTGTGAGTCCTCCAGCAGGTCCACTCCAATGAGTGTCCACTGACTAGACCTGAAAACAAAAGCTTTGGTGGTCACAAGCTTGAAACACTTGTGAGGCCACCAGATTTTGTCCTGTAAACATTTATTTTGTTGTCCTACACCTCGCCTCCCTTCCTCCCCCTTTTCTGCTTTGAGGGAGGTTTTCCCCTTAGGGAAGCCTGCTGCGTTTATGTCATGGCATGGTGCAGGCTCATGCTCATGTCCTACCTTTTTCATTTGATGGTCTTCTTTTTCTGGTGCTGGCTTTGAGGACAGTCTCGAGCAAAATGTCCTGGCTTTTTGCAATGGAAGCAGATGACATGTTGGAGCTGCTCCAGTGACATCTGTTGCCTCATCACTCCTGGAAATACAGCTGCCACAGTCCCTGAGTTTGTCAGCTTTGCCCATGCCTCCTGTGCAGCAAACAATTCCCCCTTCCTAGCACATGCTTCGATCATCTCTGCCTGTGTAGGTGGAGGGTTGAGAGGCAGTCCCAGAACCACCCTGCTGCAGATCTCATTGGCATTTCTCTGCGCCATTTCTTTAAATATCTCCACCTGTGTCTTGGGGTCTCATACTTGTCTCAACTTGTGCATTGAGCCAGTCGGCAAACTGCAAGAGACTCGCTGAAGGAGACTGTTTAATGTTAAGGTAACTACCCCTAATTTCAACAGTTGGTAGCTGGTAAAAAGGATTTTCTGCAGCTTTTGAGATTTTATCTAGGACTGTCACCCTGATTCTTGAGATTTTCTAAAGCCTTCTGCATTTACATTCTGTTAGAGAACTTTCCCACACAATTTCTGTAAACAACATAATGTTTTGCATTCCTTCATGGGGGTGGAAAGAGTTGATGTACTCATATTGGAGAGGTGGCCCAGTGTGGGGCCACTCTGCTACCACCTTTGGAAAAGCATAAAAGTTGGAGTCAGAGAATAAACTACCCTCTTCTTTACCTTGCAATAGCAGTGGCTCCTATAGTGACAGTCTTTCTATATATTAGCAGCCCAGATTGGTTTTCTTCTACGTTGCCAGTTGGCTTTTCTCTACCTTCCCAGCCAGCCCCACAGATCATTGCTACCATCTACGAATTGGTATAAAGGTAGAGCTTTGGCCACTTCTCCCTTTCAGCAATGTCCAGGGCCAGCTGAACGGCCTTGAGTTAAACGTGTTGGCTCAATCCACCTTCTCCTTCAGTAGCTTCTGCAACTTGTTGTGGCAGGTTCTATACAGCTGTTTTCCACTTCTGGTTCATCTCTACTATGTGACAGGAACCATCAGTGAAAAGAGCCTAATGTGTTTCCTCTGCTGGTAGTTGGTTATATGGTGGAGTTTCTTCAGTCTTTGTCACTTGTACCTGCTCTTCGTCATCAGTGAGACTAAAGTTTTCACCTTCCAGTCAGTTCCTAATTATCTCTAAAATCTTAGGGCGATTCAGGTTTCTAATATGGGCAATTCATTTGTTCTATGTGGCGTCAGTGGCATGGTGGGTAGTAGGAACCTTTCTTTTGAACATCTACCCCAGCACTGGTAGTCGGGGTGACAGGAGGAGTTGTGCTTACATGCTAATCACTTCCGAGGTGGCTTGAACTCCTTTGTAGGCAGCCAAGATTTCCTTCTCTGTTGGGGTGTAGTTGGCTTTGGACTCTGTCAATTTGGCTCTTAATGGTTAGCCTTGAGTCTCACCAGGCACCTTCTGCCAAAGGCTCAAGGACAAACCTTTGTTCCTGGTTGCAGAGTAGAGCACATTCTTGACTTCTGGTCCCATCCTGACTGGGCCATGGGCTACAGCATGAGTGATCTCCTGCTTGATCTGTGTGAAGATTTATTACTGCTCAGGGCCCCAGTGGAAATTGTTCTTGTGGGTAACTAGGTAAAGAGGGTTCACAATCTGGCTATACTCGAGAATGTGCATTCTCCAAAAACCTATAGCACCTAGGAAAGCTTGTGTTTCCTTTTTGCTGGTTGGTGGGGACATAGCTGTGATCTTGTTGATGACCTCAGTGGGAATCTGGCGCTGTCCGTCTTGCGATTTCACTCCTACTAACTGGATCTTTCAGGCAGGTCCCTTGACTTTGCTCTTCTTGATGGTGAAGCCAACTTCTAGCAGTATCTGGATGATCCTCTTTCCTCTCTCAAACACTTCTGGCACTGTGCTCCCCTACACAATGATATCATGGATGTATTGCAGGTGTTCTGGAGCCTCACCCTTTTCTAGTGCAGTCTGGATCAGTCCATGGCAGATAATGGAGCTGTGTTTCCACCCCTGGGGCAGTGGGTTCTAGGTGTACTGCACGCTCCTCCGGGTGAAAGCAAACTGAGGTCTGCATTCTGCTGCCAGAGGAATGGAGAAAAATGCATTAGCAATATCAATAGTGGCATACCACTTTGCTGCCTTGGACTCCAGCTCGTACTGGAGTTCCAGTATATGTGGTACAGCAGCGCTCAGCGGTGGAGTCACTTCATTTAAGCCACGATAGTCCACTGTCAATCTCCATTCTCTGTCAGATTTGCACACAGGCTAGATGGGGCTGTTGGAGGGTGAGTGGGTTTTGCTGACCACCCCTTGGCTCTCCAGCTCACAAATAATTTCTGTGAATGGTATCATGGCATCTCGATCTGTTTGATACTGCTGGCGGTGCACTGTTGAGGTCACAATTGGCACGTGTTGCTCTTCCACCCTTAGGAGTCCTACTGCAGACGGGTTTTCTGACAGTCCAGGTAAGGTGTTTGATTGCTTAATGTCCTCTGCCTCTACAGCAGCTATTCTAAAAGCCCACCTGAGTCCCTTTGGGTCTTTGTAAATAGCCGTTCCAGAGGAAGTCTATGCCTAGAATACACGGAGTGTCTGGGACCGTCACTATAGGATTTTTCTTCCACTCTTTCCTAGTCAGGCTCACCTCGGCTTCCACCAGGGTCAATTGCTTTGATCCCCCTGTTACATCAGCAATGGAAACAGGCTCCACCCCACATGTCCCGATGGCATCAGAGTACACTGCGCACCAGTATCAACTAAAGCATCATATTTTTGTGGCTCTGATGTGTCAGGCCATCGGATCCACACTGTCCAGAAGATCCGGTTTTCCCATGCCCATCCCTGGCTAGAGACAGGGACCCTCTAACACTTGTTATTATTCCTTTCCTGGGCATACATATTAGATGTTCCTTTAAGGGGATCTGACAGATCGTACCGAAAAGCTTGGTCATGGGAGGTTGAGGCTACCTTCACTTTGGTGGAACTCCCCCCCAGATTAGATTTTCCTTCCTTGAGTTGATGCACCCGTGCTGCCAGGACAGAAGTGGGTTCCCCATCCTACCTCCCCATGTCTTCCCCATGGTCACGCAGGAAGAACCACAGATTAACCCTTGGGGTGTACCCTCTCTCTCTAGCTGGGGAATGTTGGGCTCTGACTCTGGGGCCTGTGACTTGAATGGGTGCTGCATTAACCTTCCTCATCTCCTCCTTCATCTCCTCTTTGAACTCCTTAATCACAGCTGAGTTATGAGCCTGCATTGGGCCATTAATCATACTCTCATAATTCTTAAGTTTGTTGGCAACAGAGCCCACTCAGTCTCTCAGTTAGTGTCAGCATCAATTGTTGCAATGTAAGTGGTGTACTGAGGTGGCCCAAGATTTGCTAGACTCCACAGCATTTGCCCTGTATACTTGACTTTGTCAGGGTCATTATTATGCTGTCCATCCCTCCAAAAGAGTACCTCTAATACTGCCACTTCCCTCAGCTGTTGGATCCCTTCCTCAAGGCTCTTCCAGTGCATTCTATGATGGTGCTCCTGCATTCTCTCCCTGTGGACAAACCTCTCTCTGGCACTCATTAAAAGCCGCTCCCAGAGAGAAAGGGACCCTGGCTCCCTTACAAAAATCTGATTCATACCTGAGTCCTGGGTCAAGGGTCTCAAGTTCCTCTCCTCACCACTGTCCAGCTGCATGCCTGTACCCATAATGTCCCAGACCTGGAGTAACCAGGTAGTATAAGCCTCACGCCCTCGTCGCACAATGTCTTTGTGCAGATTACTGAGACTTTCGTACGCCAGGGACTCAGTGATGATTACGACCTCTGGCTCCCCTGCGGGTTGTGAGGTTCCTCCATTCCTATCCCTATCTTGCTGCTTTGCTTTCATCCTAACCTCCTTGTTTCTACTGGGGCAACTGCTGCTGGCTGTGACTGCCTTTGTGGTTCAGTTGGAACCTGGACAGTTGTAACATCTGTGGGTTCTACAGCTGTACTATTAGACTGTCCCTCTTCAAGGCAAAGGGCAGGTTTCTCACCAGCTGTGGAAATGCACTCCTTCAGCATCTCACATATCTCCTTAACCAGAACCCTCACCCAATCTGGGTGGTTCATTTCTGAGGCGGGCTGTGGGGCAGGGTCAGGCTCTGGAGCAGCACCATCTTCAGTCTCTGGGGCAGCGTCAGGCTCTGCGGCAGCATCCTTAGTCTCTGGTGTAGGTGTCAGGGTAGTTATCCAGGTTAATCTTCCCTTATCTCTGAGTGCTAAATGTAACAGGCATATCAACAACACCACCCTTTGTATGATATGAGCATTTAGAGTGGATCTTAACATTTCAAAAACTGGTGGAGCAGACCCAAAAAGATGGTTAAAAAGTTGGGAGAAAATTTCCCCTGGTGTCATTTCCTCACAGTAGGCACCATTATTAAAGTAACCCAAAACCATACAGTTAGTGTGTGATAGCTCTGAATCCATGTACCTGCCTTCCAGAGGAAGTTAAAAATCCATTAATTCCTCACCTTATTAACCCATAAGCCAAACTGCATAACAGACACAGTAGCCTTAGTTATAGGACCCATGTTTAGATAAGGGCCTACAAATGGGAGAAATACAGCAGCGACTATGTGCCACCCAAACCAGGGTAAACTAGACCACATGGTGGTACTTAGAGATGTTTCTGTATCAGCACACACACAAAAAAAAAGTTAAATTACTTAAGAAGTGTTAATTCTTTTTTCCTCTCAGTGCCCTCGAGCCCCATGTTGGGCACCAAAATCTGTCTTGGCTTGAAAAGACAGGAGTCTGTGAAGGAACGCAAGAGCGTCCTGTGAAATGGAAAAGGTAAACCCCCTCCCTCTGAATTACCACAATTTCTAATTTAAAAGACTCTCAGGCAAAGATATGGGAATGGGAATAACATTCTTTACTAGGAAAAAAACTCAATTTAAAAAAATGTAATTAGTACAAACAAAACTACTGACAGAGTCAGAAACCTGACACCCTGAGGAGTCAGGGTGTTGGTAATAGTTCAGTTAAATGGTGGCTGCTCCTCCTGGAGTGACAGATGAAATGCTGCTGAAGCAGTGATCCTGTAGAAGGGTGTAGTTTTCTCTGAAGGTCTGGTGATAGAGTAGATGGGCCTGGTCTTCCTCTGGGAATCCAGCAGGGAAGAAGCTGCTCCTCTGGGAATCCAGTGAAGAGGCTGCTCTGATGTCTCAAAAAATGCTGATTTTATGCCAGTAGGGATGCTTGGCTCCTCCCTCTGGGTGGAGCATCTCACAATGGGATGATGTAACTTAACCAGTCATGCAGTGTGTCATTCGATGGCCCATTAATAGAAGATATCTTGCAGAAGGGAGACATTGTTCTTGGAAGACATAAGAAAACTGCCTAACTTAACCGGAGATACCTGCCCCACTTCTAACAGATGGCAAATAGAATACATTATTATCTTACAAGCCAGGACACTGTGACTAAACTGAAAGTCATCAAGTGGATAAATCATTGAGTGATGACTCAGATGCAGATGATGCAAGTGATCATTCCGATGAGTCTTCCAAGAGTGGACACTGAACACAGTTCAAATTGTGCTCTTTTATCATGCAGCCCCCCAGGGTCCCAGGCGCCAGCCAACAGTTGCCTGTGGGGGCTGGTGGGTGAGCAACGCACGCCATTGCCCCTGGCTCTCTTCTGAGATTGCCAGGTAGCTGTTAGTTCACTGTGACATGGGCAGTGCCACTCTGAGAACGCCACTAGGACCGGGACAAAGAGACTAGAGAGGCCATTTGTTTGCAGTCCAAATAAAGTTGTATTGCTCGAACCCTGCAGGGACAAATGACCCCGGGCGGCGGTCTGGATACAGTTTTTATAGGGGGTGTAGGTCAAGAGGTTAAACCAATAGAGACAGTGTCCAGCCTGAATACATCACAGGTCAAATCCAATGGGAATAGTTCAGGGGAGGGGTGACAGCTCAGGGGAATACAGAAAAGAAAACCTTCTAACTTCAGATTCACAAAGTCTTTTGCACAGCTGCATACCACGGGAAGCCGTGGTTGCCCCACCCTTGGCAATGTTCAAGGCCAGGTTGAACAAGCCTTGGAGCAACCTAGGATAGTGGAAGATGTCCTTGCCCATGGTAGAGACATGGAATTAGATGATCTTTGAATTCCCTTTTAACCTAAACCATTTTGTAGTTCTATGATTCCATGAACTGCTGAATTAACTTCACATTTTCTTAACAATTTTCTGTATTTCTATTAGCCTTTTATTTCACGCTGTTGCTTTTAAAAACAAAACAAAGTAGTGAGCTACAGTTAACATCAGTGACTTTCTGGATTTGGAGAACAGTCTGCAGTATTAAATTTCCATAACACTAAAGATTCGGGAAAATGTTAGTACAATTTCTGTCTTCCCAGAATACCATTTGTGTTGTTCAGTTCTTTTGCTTGTTTTTAAATATTTGAGGTACACCCCTTTCTAGCTCTCTGTGTACTTTAAAACAAGCTGTGGGGCCACCCATCTCAGACATACCTTCATTGTAGAGTACAGCCTATGTGCCATATTGGATACACTTGATAATAGATGAGCTGTTCTTCATTTAAAATAAGGATACAGAAAAATGGTATAGGTCTCTTAGTGCTATCTTTCAATTTAAAAATAGTTACAGCATGGTATTGAGTTAAGAGGAGTTTTCCTTTTGAGGCTTGTTTAATTAATAATTATACATGATTCTTAATATTGAAATATATTTTGCTAATCTGTGCAATAAAACAGCCAAGGAAAATGTAACTCTTCCTGAAGGCAGAGGAAGACATGATAAAAAATACATATAAGCAAATATAAGCAAAGGTACAAAAATAAAATTTAGAGAAAAATGTTTCCCACCTCCCTTCTTCACCCTCCACTGGAAGAAAGTGTGATAATGGGTTCATTGTTGTGATGTGTTTTGTTTTAAAGTTCAGGTTTGCCTCCTATTCTCCTCCCTAATCTCCTCCATTCCCCTCCCCAGTTTCCAGTCTTTCCAAGTCCTTCCCTAACCTTCTCTCTTCCAAGTTGTAGAGCCTCCCTATCCCTACCCCTTTCTCTAGAACATTCCTTGTCAATTCTCCTTGTCCCAACCCCTTCTTCCAGAGTGTTATGTGTCTATTTTGCAATACTCAACACTGTTACTTTGTATTATTCCCCTCCCCTGTTCTGTTCTTAATGATAGGTTTATAAAATGTTATTATGTTATTCCCATCTTTGACCCCTCCCCAGCCTTACCCTCATTGGTTAATGTTCCTACACCCCTCCTTCTGAGTTACTGTATAAAAACTTCTGTTCACACCCCCCGCCCCAAGCTTCGTCTTTGGTTTTACTTTTGTCCATGTAATAAACTCATCCAGCCTTTACCCCAAAGCCTCGTGTCATTGTTACCTGTCCCTGCGCCAGACCAGCGGTTACTAGGAATTGCAGAGCTTGCAGGGGGACGGTCGTGCCCCTGCTGCAGCCACCCAGCACACCCTGCACGGCATGCTGCAACATTTCATGACACATCTGAGTAGCCCTCCTTCCAGGTATGGTCGTGTCTTAGCCCTTCATACAAATTGCTATCACCCTGGAAAGTATTTGACATAGCAAGACAGTGGTAGGCAGTTCCTACTGCTTTAATATAGCGGTTTTTTTGCATCTGAAACATGGTATCTTGTACCTTGTGGTTAGATTAAAGTCTGTGTTAACAGGATTGCTGTTTTTCAATGAGTCTCAGCAATTTAAGATCTTAAGCAGCTGGCAATGTGTAAAACTCTTGATGTGACACTGCTAATAAAGTTTTCATATTGCTGCCTATGGAATTGTTGGCACAGTACTCTCACTATTAGCACTGCAGAGCAATTCATATGAAACCTTGATTCTCCACTGACATGGCACTACTCTCAAATAAGTCATATTTTCTGTACCTAATAGGTAGGTTAATTTCTTCCTAGCGTTTGATATCCATGATCTTAAGTTAGGTGTTGAGGAATGGTAAAGCTCTAACAAAAATAGTGTATATTCTTGCTATGCTGGCATCCAAACTGAGGGATAGAAAAAAGCAAAATATGGCCAAACACTAGTATTCACACAAGGAGGTAATGTCAGGCATTCCTGTTGTCCAGGTACTCTATTCCCTGGGAAACAGAGGTGATGCCAATAGGTAGATTGGCTGGTTAGGACAGTATAGTGAAAAGGTGAGAAATCAAAGGAGGAAGGCAAATGCAGAATAGTACTGGCACAGATGTAACTAAACAAATTTATGTATATGCAAATTTTCATTCCCAAAGGAATACATTATCCAGAGGAAATCTGAGTTACAGGTATGTGAGTTCAGTTGTAGACTGGAACAGTATCATGTGCATTGCTGTAAATCACATACACAAGCCCATTACTTTTTCAATTATTATCTGCTTTAATTGAGGCATGGAATAGCCAGGCTTTCAAAGGCAAGCCAAATTAAGAGTAGTACCATAGGAGGTGATCTGTCAGTCCTCCACTCCCCTGCTAATTCACAAAACCTCAGAAACACCAATACTAAGAAGCATCCTTTCTGGGTGAGAAGGGACACAGTCTTCTCTTCTGCAGATGTACTGTGAGCTAATCTGCTGCGAAAACCAGATTTAAAAGATGGAGCAGTAGGCTCAAATACCTACATAGTGAAGACCACTGCCAGCTCTAAATCCATTAGAAATGGACCGTAACCTTGTCTGAAATCTGCCAGTCTGACTTTGTTCCTTCTGGGAATTGCTAACCACCATCTGGCATGAATTTAAGCAGAAGCCAGAACCCTTTATTCCCATCACGGTGCCTCTATGCTCGCCTGCTGCAGGGACTATATGTGCCCATTCCTTGTGTATGCCAAGGCAGCTCCATGTTTCCTTTTTACCATTTACACTGCAATTTCTCATTAGTTAGAAGAATACTAGTATTTAGCCTTCCCTAGTTTTCTATTCACTGTGCTAAAACCCTGCTACTGTTACAAGCACATATACTGCTGTTTACACAGTACAATTTCCAAAATACAACCAAAGCCTCTTGTATTCATATTATATACTCTGTGATTGATATACTTATCCAAACAGCTCATCTTTCACTGTTTTTTAGAAATAAAGTCAGAAAAATCAATGTGTCATTGCTCATTATGAGGAAATGGATATCCCTGCAAATTGTGCAAGAGCAGTGGAGGTTGCAAAGCTATTCACAGGTGCTGAAAAAGCAGCAAATTAACAACTATATACTAGCACATCTTGGAAAATCTTAAATTTCTTCACTGTTAATGAATTACCATTTAAATGTCAAATGAAACAAGTATTATTGGTAGCTAACTGTTGCTACAATAATTGCCCCTGTATAGCAGATGCCATATATCAGATGCAATGTTTGAACTTCCCCTTTTTCCTAATCATCATGAATGTCATATTGAAGCATATATATAAGACTTCTATATCTTTCAAAGTATTATTTTCATTAAATCTTTAGGTACCTATGATTTAAATAGAACAGTGAAATGACAGCTAGTTTAATTGTTTAATACCTTTCAGAATTGAATCCACAGTAAGTTAAAATTGAATAATCACTGTGTGAGTATGTTTAGGTTATTCTAGAATGAGTTACATCACTCCTTAAAACTACAGACTACATATGTTCCTACTCCTAGCTTCATGCTCTGGAACTGATTTCAGAGTCAACAATACAAACACAACTAGCTTAATCAAATTGTTTCATACAATTGATGAAACAATTGATGATTCACACAAGCAACAAACACAATAGTAATAGAAAAAAGTGATAAGTAGACTATGCAAGAAGTAAATGTTTAGATTAACAGATTATAAGGTCAAGAAGTTTAGGTGTCTGGGCTGTTACATAATATAAATGAGAGCATTTTATCTATTAAATCTTGCAGTTAGATTTAGTCTCTTAAGTCATAGAATCCTAAAACAAAAATAGCTAAGGATCCTAGTTACCATATCAGATTTTAACAATCAATTTCTTCTTTCTAACTGAGAAACATATCTTAATGGAAAAATTCACCCCATGATGGAAGACATATAGAAATGAAACTGTAAGTAGAACAATAGGACACCTAAACTATCCCAGTATAACATGTGAGGGAACTTTTTCCATTTGAGTATATACATAAAGGAATAGGAATCTTCATATACAGACATGGATGGTTTAGATGTGTATGACTATAGAAAGTTACTAATTTTGCAAATACATTTTATGGGTCTTACATGCAAATACTATTTTCTGTTCAGTCAGTAAGTGCATACAGAAGATTTGATGGCATCACATGAGCAGACTTTTTAAAACATAATTGGCTTCATAAAGATCTGATGTCCAGGAAATTATATCTGGCTACATTTAGATAAAGAAATATCTGCTACATGAATCAGCATTTTCTCTCCTTACTTTGTCGCTGTTGAGGTAGGAAGGGAATGAGGAGACTGACTCAGAAGGCTGCTGAGAGTAAAACTCTGGTTTATTCAAATGCACTGCTCTTTTATACAGGGCTCCGTGAGGACCAATTCCATTGGTCCTGAAGTGGAAACAACCTACACCATTGGTGCAGAGTGCTTGACGCACAGTGCTAGAACTTAACTATAAACAGTGTGAACAACAAGAGAGATAAAGAATTATTTACATTCTTCTCCAACTCTTTCCCAGACTTCTGCCTGGCTAGAAACTCTCAGTTTCTCTCTTTGACTGAATCTGAGACCCACATTTCCCCCTTTCTGTTTACAGAAGGAGGTGGTGTTTGTCTCCTTTCTGCGGGGCCTCTTGCAGAAGAGAGGACAGACACGACTCTGAGGTTCACTAGTTGATAATTCAAAACCTCATTGGATGTTGGCTCAGAATGGTCAAAGAGCTTCCACACTCATAATTTTCAAGGAATCAGTTACCAACTCTAAGATAGTAACAACTCATTGTCAGACTGCCAAAGGACTGGCAGTCCAGCTTGTCAAAACCCATTTCCCAGTGTGAGCATGACATGACAGAAAAGAAGGTATTTACAACACATGCGCATACCCAAATCAGCCAAATTTGAATTTGGCAAGATGAATAACATCTGTTTGCCACAGCTGCAAAGCCTTTAGGCCTCTGGGATTTGTCCCAGCCAGCAGGTGAAGCATTGGTTGGCATTCATCAGAATTGCTTTTGCAAGGTGTGTGCACTTAATAAAAGAATCATGCGAGGTTTTGCCTATGCAATCATGTCCTCAATGGACAGCTTGAGTGATGAAATTGAACTCAGGTCCAAACTGCATCCTCAAAGCTTTCAAAACAAATGAATGAAATTGACCCAATTCAGAAAGGACCAAATTCACAACACTTGAGAAACCTCTGAAATGCCATGAAATTTCTGAAATGCCATGGCCACAGCCCTTAATTCAATAATTTGGGCTGAGGTTGATTCGTGGCTTTCCAGTACTTCAGTACTTTGAGCTGTTGAGCTGTTAGTGAAAACACAGCTCTGCTTTTCGTTTTTTTTTTTTTTTTTTTTTTTAAGAGCCAGCGGCAGGCTGTAGGATCCAGCGACGCTCGGCAAAGCGGGGGACCCGACCCCGTGGGCAGGGCCAAGTGTCCCAAACCCGGCCGGGGGGGCGGGGAGCCCAGGCTCTCTGCTGAGCCAAGATTCACCCGGCTCGACCCCCTCCTTCTCTTTGGTATTTCCTGGGGCCCCTGAATTTGGGATCCCTGGGACACTCCAAGACCACCGATAAATGAGCGACCTCTCCCAACCTTATAGTTCAGTGCACGCTCCCAACGAGCTGCGAGAAACATGGCAATTCCTCCGAGTTTCTGCCCTTCCCCCACGCTGCCTAGCCACGGGTCTTCCCACAGCTTCTAGGCATCCCGCTCTGTGAACCACAAGAGCAGGACGCGCAGGGTGCGAGAAGGGGGTGTTTCCCCGGGAATATAAAATTCCAGCCGGGCTCCGGGGCTCCCTGCACCACCCAAGCCCGCCCAGTGCAAGGGGCTGCTCCCCGGTCGCTGCCTGCGCTGCCGCGGAATACAACCGATCGCTGCCCAGCTCCCTGACCCGCGGCCCCAGCCCGCTCATTCCCAGCTTCGGGACCAGCAGCAATGGCGCCGCCGCTAGCCAAGCCGGTGCCCCCTCCCGCCGCCTCTCCCTGGGAGGGGCGGAGCTCGGTACACTCTGGAAGGAGCCAAGGGCTGAATTCGTTGTCCAGCACGGGGCTCTCGGCCGCTGGATCCCAGGGCGGAGTCGCTGCTGATGAGCCAGCTTCAGGGGGCGCGGCGGCGGGAGCTGCTGCGCCCTGTGGGCGCCCCTTCCCCGCAGTGAGCGGGGCGGGCGGCGCGCCCGCGTCTCCCGGCGGCGGCGGCCGCGGCACTTCCGCCCATTCCGAGGTCGGCGGCGGCGGCGCTCCTGGCGCTTGCAGCTGCAACGCACAGGCAGCACCGGCACCGGAGCCGCGGCGGGCAGCGTCACGGATGCGGCGGCTTCTCCCGGGCATAACGCTGGCGGCCCCGGGGTGGGCGGGGGCGAGGCTGCTGTGGCGCCACGGCAGGCGTGGCGTGGAAGGCAGGCACCACCCCCGGCGCGGGAGTCCGTCCCACAGTAGGCAGGGCAGAGAACAACGTGGGAGTCTTGTCCAAGACGTGCTGTTGGACAACTGATGCAGGCACAGTAAATGAAATCAAATCAACCGGTCCGCGCGGCACGCAGAGAGGCGGACCGGGAGGCAGAGCTTGTCCCGCTGGCACAGTCGAAACCCCCACGGGTGGCGGTGGGCGTGTCAGTGGATGGACCAAAGGCTGCAGTGGCGTCTGCGCAGGTTCCGTCAGCGAAGGAGTCGGGAGGGAGGCAACTGCCCCTGCTGCGCCCGGCACCGCCGGCAGCACCAGTCCCCGCCGCAAATGCAGTTCGGAAAGCGGGGGGCTGCGGGGCCGCGGGCTGTGGCGGCTCCCGCCAGTCCGGGGCCGCCCCGTGCAGCCCATGCAATGCCGGGTGTGCTGAAGCTGATAGCTGTGGCCAAGGCACCCTGTCTGCTTCCTGAAGGGCGGGTGATGTCTCCGACAGCGCACTCTGGGAAGGGTGTGCCTGCGCAGACAGCCGCTGCGCGGGCCGTGGCGCGGTTTGCGTCCGGCATCCCGAAATGTTCTGGTCGGAATGCCGTATCCCAGGCTATGTCGATGCACGCCCAGATTGGAGCCAATTCGGACTCTGCAGCATCCCCTTTGCGCATTTGCACCATGAGACAGCGTCCCGAGTCGAGACAGACCTTACGATCAAAGGGGGACCTCGGATTCGCGGAAAATCCCCGGTCCCGAGCCCAACTCAGGAGTCTGACCAGGTCTTCCTTAGAGAGCCAAGCTCTCACAAGAGGGATGCAGGCTCTCCAGGCAGTCAAGACTGATCGCTCGACTGCAGATGGCTGGTTTCCAATTGTTAGGAAACCTTTCCGAGCAGATGTCAACTTCAAGAGTCCGACAGTCCGCTATTTCAGGGAAAACCCGTCCGGCGCAGTTCCGGCCTCTAAGAGCCGGCCCGCAGTCCAAACAGGACAAAGCCTTCTCCGGAAGGCATGCGGTTTCAGCGTTACCTTGCTTTAAGAAGGCAGAGGTGTCGGAGCACAGCCTCCAGGCTGCTGGCGTGGAACCGCGCCAGAGGGAGACCCCCCGCAAGGCGCCAGGTTCGGGTCTGCAACCGAGGCGGCAATGCCACGCCAGGGCACCAGACCTGCCCCTTCAGAGCAGGGTGCAGTACCACGTCGGGGTCCACCAGATGTCGCTGTCGAGGCAGGACGGGAATGAGGAGACTGACTCAGAAGGCTGCTGAGAGTAAAACTCCGGTTTATTCAAATGCACTGCTCTTTTATACAGAGCTTCGTGAGGACCAATTCCATTGGTCCTGAAGTGGAAACAACCTACACCATTGGTGCAGAGTGCTTGACGCACAGTGCTAGAACTTAACTATAAACAGTGTGAACAACAAGAGATATAAAGAATTATTTACATTCTTCTCCAACTCTTTCCCAGGCTTCTGCCTGGCTAGAAACTCTCAGTTTCTCTCTTTGACTGAATCTGAGACCCACATTACTTTTCACTTTTCATTGACACAATTTATGGAGATATTAATTTTAAAATGTAGGTCAAAATGATCTTTTTTTCTTGGTAATTTACATGATTTTCCCCCCTGGAAACTTACATGAAAATTTTAAATTCAAAATAACTTCCACTCTTATTATTTTATAAGCTTCATTATATAAACATTCATTGAAAAGATCAATCTATACCTTATAAATTACACTACATTATATTGCAGCTACAGCTAGAGTTTTGATCTTTAATTGTTCTATTAAGCAGGACATCAATTTCTATCATCAAGGCAGAATAGGATTAATACATGCATTAAAGAATTATGTTGATTTTTATGCACTATACATATAGCTGTGCCTGAGAGAAATATCCTTTATTTAAATACAAAATATAGGTAGATGTTTTATATTAAGCCATAGGATCTAATAACCACAAACTGAGAAATTATTTTATTAAAATGAGTGAGAATGACATGTGAAGAAGGCCTCATGGGGAGCTGGCCAGAGTAATGGCACTCAAATCAACATGGCTAGATGTCATCCTCCTTTATTGTCTAATTTATCCATGTTTTATACCTTATTGCCTTACATAATACAATAGCTAATTAACATTCATTGGCTAGCGTAATATAGTTACATATACAAGTCACTTATTGATTAGCTGTTATACTACAAGCATCTGATCAGGTTATGGTTTGTGACAGTTTTCAGCATCCAGCATTGACTATTGTATTTGTACAAAGCTTATTGTCTTTTCAAGGATGTCCTAAATACTTCTAAAGTAACTAAAGTAATTCTATAATCTGCAGGCCAGGGTTGTCCAGTTCCTGCAAAGAAATACCATCAAGGATATCATGCCCTTGTTCCATGAGAAATTCCTCTACCGATGCATTCCTCAATGGTGTTATTAACTGTTTATTTTAAAAGGTCAGAGTAAACAGTGCTAAAAATTAGCCAAATTTGAAATGAAAGACAGTCTGGGTTTATCCTGTGCAGGTTACATCACTCAAAGAAAGTTCTGTAGGTATTAAGAGTATGTTATATTTTCCTGTTTGTTTGTTTTTATCATGTTTTTTTCATTTCCCCAGCTGCTGTAGAAGCACCATCCAAAGGATACCTAAGCAGCTGCAAAAATATGATGGCTATCAACATGTATCTTTTGTCCATCAACAGCCAGAGATATACTGCAGAAACCTAAACTCCATCATTACTGAGAACCCTTATGGAAGTTAGATGTAATTAACTAAGCCTGGAAATTATTACACGCAAATATTTTAATGTTTAATTTTTTTTTTTAAAGCTGTCCTTTGCAACTCAATTTTTCATTTATTTTTTACAGAAAAAACTCAGTAACTAACAAATCAGCTTCCAAAGATGAGGATAATTTTAGTGTTGCTTAAAACAACATCATTGTTCAGTGTATCTATATTTGGAGTCAGTATATACAGGCTCATGGGAGTATGCAAACATGCTTTTTATGAAGGCATAAATTGTAAATATACATAAATATATATAGTAAGGTTTCTCTTGCATTTAAACACAGACAATAATAACAATAATATGGATTTTACGAAATGAATCACAGACACTAAGAAAGACTGATAGACCAATCATGTAGAACTTTTTTGTATGCTACTACAGTTAAAGAGGTGTTGGATTGACAGGGTGTCATGGTTGAAAAGCCCAGGCAGAAACCAAGCCCTAGAGAGCTGCTTGCTTACTGCCCCACCAGTAGGACTAGGGAGAGGAATGAAATGGTAAAAGCCAGAAAACTCATCGTCTGCGATAGAGACATGCCCACAAGGAAAACATGGAATCAATCCACTGCTTTCCAAGGCAGCACAATTGTTCAGCCATCTCTAGCAGAGAGGGCCCCATCACATGTAATGGTGACTTGGAAAAAAAAAATGTCATCACTCCAAATGTTCTCACTTCTCCTCTTTCTCTCTACGTTATATATTGAGCATGATATCACATGGTCCGGACTAGTCCCTTAAGTCAGTTGGGTCACCTGTCCTGGTTGTGTCTCCTCCCAGCCCCCATGCACTCACAACTTCCTTGCTAGCATGGAAAGTGTATGAAAAGCAGAAAAGAACTATATATAGCATGACAGTTATGCAGGTAGAAAGAAGCAACACTCTGTAACTGTTTATTTTATACCTGTGGGAGTAGAAGGGGAGGAACTGGAATAGTTGGAGCATTCCAGGTTCTTCATTGCAGGAAAGCTGCTTTCTTAACACTATGGCCTATGACAGAAGGACTGAAAATTCTTCTGATGATATTGATTTCTGAAATGGGATAAAACTTTAGAAAGTAGAAATAAAGTGTGCTCAGGCAGAAAAGAGAGGCAGGAAAGGAGGAGTGAAAGGGAATGTTTTGTGGTATTTGTATGTACTATAAAAG
The DNA here is from genome assembly GCA_003676055.1 of Chloebia gouldiae. Classification (NCBI taxonomy): domain Eukaryota; kingdom Metazoa; phylum Chordata; class Aves; order Passeriformes; family Passeridae; genus Chloebia; species Chloebia gouldiae. The sequence continues at coordinate 1,055,814 of QUSF01000064.1, read as the reverse complement.
TAACACTTTCCCTTTTAATAACTGAAATATTGTACCACACTTTATGTGGCTTTTCACCCTAATAATTAGGGTGTTTAACAGCTGTCAAATTTTGTAAAAAATCCTAACTGATTCTCTGATATATCTGTGAAATAGCTTGTTACTTTACTGATGGAAAAATAATAACTTTGCTCAAATTACTTGTCAAATGCCATACAAATCCTGAATACCTGAGCTCCTAATCAGGCATATACCTGCCTGCCCTGCCACTGTTCTCACAATATGTACTATGATATTAACTCAAACTAGGTAACATGGAAATGTACTTTTCAGGGAATCTAGCCTGACACCATTCTGACACAGCAGAGATGAAGGACTGACTATCCTAGTGTCATTTATACCAGGGATTTCAGAATAAGACCTATTTGCAGAAGCTCAAGAAGTATCAAGAAAAATATTGTTACACTTTGTTATATGTGTATATGATAATTTGTGCAAATAAAATTGTCATATATTTTATAGTTATGTACTGTTAAGATATACTCTTATAAGAAGTTTTAGAAGCCACTAATAGGGATTGTAACACAATGTCGAAACCACCTGGACAAAGAAGGGAGGACTTAATTTACAATCAAATTAATGTGGCCAGCCCAGAGATGGATCATCCATCAAAGTGGTCCACCTGGATGATGAATATGACTGAAATATCTGAAACTGAGATAGCCAGAGCCATCAGGGCGATACATCTCAATACTGAATTCTGAGAACACCGCCATGGGTGTTTATCACTCTCTGGACATGTTTTGTTCAACTTGCCACATAGACTCCACACGAATATGTGCAGTCTGAAAAGGAAGAAAAGGGACTCTGCCTCGGGCAACAAAAACCATATAAAAATCGCTCAGAGAGGACAGTCGGCATGAAGCATAGAGGACCCTCTGCAGTTAGCAGTCAAACCTGTGTCTCACCCAGCCAATACCTGGGCTCAGCACTGACCCTTTTTTTTGAGAGTGGCTTTTCATTGTTATTCGCTAAATTTATATTTGGACCATTTAATAAATTTTCTTTAATTAATAGATTGGAGAATTCATTTATAACAACTTGCCCCTTCATCCAAATACATAAATTTATAAAAAAGTCCAATGAAGGCTTGTAGCTGTACTTTTGAGTAGTACTGAGAGGGGCAGGGAGTTGGACTCAACGATCCTTATAGATCACTTCCAATCCGAGATATTTCATGATTCTAAAGAGGCAGTCAACTTCAAAGGCTTAAGAAGTGACACAAGTTGATGTGTAGAACCTGCAGCACCAAGTAACTCAGGATGGCAACTTTGCCTGCAAACTGAACAGAAAAGCTGTGTTGGGTGCTCAGCTGATATTACTAGGAGCTCTTTCTCTGCAGAGTTCTTTTCAAATTTAAAACCGTTCTCACCAAAATAAATTTCTTGAAAGAGCATTGTAGACACATTACCCTTTCCTGAGTGAAATTCTTAACACTGCTGTCCTTCTAATTCCCACACCCCCATACACATACTGCTGCCCTGGAAGGCACTTAGAAAACTTGCCTCATAAAGGGAATCTTTTAAATATTTACACTGCATTTCTATATTTAGGCTTATTGCTACTACTAGAGTAACAAGGATAAAATTATTTTGTTTAGAAGTCTATGAGGGAAGCATGAAGCAGTAAAGGGAAAGCAGCAGAGAGAGCAGCCTACAATATTCCTTGAAATTAACCATTTCAGAATGGTAATATTGCAGAAAAACAGCAGTATATGGGTGTATTACAATGGTATAGACTGAGGGCAAGAGCCAGCTTCTCTTTTCACTGTGACCCTAGGCACAAAACTAGCATAATTCCACATGTCTTTAAGCGATACGTGGAATAAATAAATAGACTTCACAACCTGGGGTAGTTATGAAGTGGGTATGTATTGTCAGCGTCTGGCACAAGTGAGATAGCTCTCCAAGACTTGTGCCCCGAGCCTTAATCTGACTCAAACTTTTATTTACAAAGGTGTTCTATATGCAACTTTTCCATGCATATTTAACCCTTGGCCCCGCTTGTCCTCTCCTTTCATGCTAAATAAATCTACGTCCTTCTAGCCATGTGTGGTTTGCTGTGGTGGTCACACAGGGGTCTCTTGGTGGTCCTGAGGCTGAAGATTGTGGTCTTCCTCATGATTGAACTTTTCTCCTTTGCGCATGCTCTGTTGGTCTTTTGATGCTTATCAGTCTTAATAAGCTTGGAGAAAGAGCAGCTTCTTTATCTGGGTTCTTTGCATTCTTAGGTATTGTTCTTTATGTAAGAAGCTTCATAAATTTGCATTTTCTTATGGCCTTTGTACCATGGCAGAGGTTTTTTAAGTAAAAGGTTAATATTCAACACATAATTCCACAAGCTAAAATTTAAATGCTTAATTCATTTTGTTAACTCAAGAGAACTCTAAAAATCTCTGTTTCAGTCTTAGTAGTGTAAGTTGGAAGCAGATTTTGCCCTCAGAAGGAAAGATATGAAACAATTTCAGCAGATAAAAAGAGCTTGAGAGCTGTGAAAGTGGGAGCAGTAGATTGTTTTAATGGCCTCAGGAAAAATTCACTTAATACTTTAGGGTAACACAAAGCTTTGAAAACCTGAATGTTTAGATGCTTCTTGAGAACTGCAGAGAAGCATGCAAGTGTAAACGTGCTGCTATTTGTCAACTCTTTTAGCACTGGGAGGAAAAAACAAAAAAAAATCTAAAGATACCTACATATTATACTGCCTGGTAATGGCAATCACATTATGTCTTCTTGATCCCAGAGGTATTTAGGTCTGAAGTGAAGCTCATGTACCAAATCAACCCACTTTAGGGAGAAAAATAGTTGATGGTGAAGGCAGGTATAGATTTGCTTAAGGTGGGATTGAAAGTTTCCAAGCTTGAGTAACATGACAAAAATACAGTTTCAGGGAAGTACAGAGTAAAGCAGACACTAAGTCACAGTTCTTACCAGGTAAACAGTACCACCAGGATGTATTTTTAAAATTTATTGTTAGAATTGAATCAAAATCATTAAGGTTGGAAAATACCACCCAGATCAAGTCTAATCATCAACCTAACACTGACAGGTGCTGCCCCAGGAGCTTGTTCCAGTGCTCGTCCACCCTTTCAGTGAAATATTTTTTCCTAACATCCAGTCTAACGCCCCCTTGACAAACCGTTTCCACTTGTTCTATCAATACTTGAAGGGAAGGCATAGTGTGGTAGGGACTGGTTTCTTCTACTATATCTGCACTGGCAGGACCAGGGGAAATGACTTTAAACTGAGACAGATCATACAGAATAAGCTGAGCTGGAAGACACCCAATAGCTTTTCTTCACTGTTAGGGTGGTCAGGCATTGGAACACGTTGCCTAGGGAGGTAATGAAGTCATCATCCCTGGAGGTGTTCAAAAGGCTTCCGGATCTGGCGCTGGATCATACGGGTTCAGAGTTACAGTACTTATGTTGGGCTGAGCTACTGAACCAGACGCTACGCCCGCGCGTTCCCAGCACTGGGCCGCGGAAGCAGCGCTTCATCTGCGCGGCCGCCGCCCGCCGCACCGCGCAGCCCGGCCGGGGCCGCGCCGCCCGCGCAGGCGCAGAGGTGCCGCGCAAGCGCGGAGCTGCCCGGCAGGGCGGCGCTTCCCCGGGGCGGTCGCGGCCGAGGCAGCCGCGCGGGGCCCTGTGGAGCGGTCCAGCCCCCGCCCAGCCGGGCATTGTTCCCGGCCCGTCTCCGCCGGGAAGACTCAGCCGCCTCCCGGGTCCGCTGCCTGCCGCGTCGAGGGGGGGCGCGGTAGGGGCAGGGGCCCGGAGCCCCTTTGTCGCCTCCTCCCCGGCGTGAGGCCGCTGGCGAGGCTCACCATGATGGCGGCCGAGGCCACGGGTGAGGAGGGCGGCTCGGGCGCTGTGGCCGGGGCGGCGGGAGCCGCCGCAGCCGGGGAGCTGGGGCACTGCCCCGCCTCGTGCCGCGCCCGGGCGCCGGAGCCGCAAAGCCCCTTCCTCGTCGGCGGCGGCCCCCCAGGCGGGCCGGATTTGTGCTCGGTTCTGGGGCTGCTGGAGCTGGGCGCGGGGCCAGCCCCTCCAGCGACCGCCGGGGCTGCCGATCCAGGCTTCCCCCCGCTGCCGCCACCGCCGCCCCCGCTGGCCGGGGGGCTGGGGACAGTGGACGAGGGAGACTCACTGGACGGACCGGAGTACGAGGAAGAGGAGGTGGCCATTCCGCTCAACGCGCCCCCCACCAATCAGTGAGTACCCACCGCCCCCGCCTCAGTCATTGTGGGGAGTGGGTACCGTGCTGTCGACCCCCCACTGCTAGCCGAGGAAAGCGTGTGTCAAAGTCGGCTGGAAGTCTCGCAGAAGTTTTGCGTCCCACCTCTTCACCTTCCCTCCCTCCTCTGGTTCCGTTCCAGCAGGAAGTTTGCTTCGCGGGGACACTGCCCGGAGTCTGCGGAGCGCAGCCCTCCCGAAAGTCGGGAGAGTGAGCGGCAGCAGCAGGGAGGTCGGACTCCTTCCCCTTCACGGGGAGCTGGTCCTCCTGTACTGAGTCGGATCAGCTTGCGGGAAAAAGGCGACTGAGTTAGTTTTTTGCAAGTTTTCATAGCAGTACTGCAGAGGCTGCCAGGAAGAGTGAGCTATTCTGCTTGTGGTTTAAACTACCTGTTGGGGAGACCTTTCCTGTAGCTGGTAGCCCCTTCTCAGTAGAGTCATAATCTTAATTTCTAAAGGAAAACAAATAAATAGTAAATAGAATAAAAAAATAAAAAACTATCCATGGCATAAAATACTTTATTTACCATGTCATCATTTTGTATTGCATTGCTTTCTGATGAAAAAAAAGATAACTTACCTTTTCCATTTTATATATAATCACCTAAAGTAATGCCCACATGTTGGATCTTCTTAAAAATTCAGGCAGTACAATTCTCGAATCATGGATTTAAAAGGAATTAAAATAATTTCTAATTTTAAAATTGTTAGCAGAGTGGTATTTTTATAAATATTTTAACTGCCTTGCTGCTCAGTCAATTTAGAGTTATTTTCATATAGGTTATGCTTGGAGATAGGAGACATTTGGAATAAACCGTAAACTTACAGTTAGGTTTTATTGTATTTATCCGTACGTCAGGTTAATTTGGATTCCATTAGTGGTAGTAATAGAAAGAATCTTCCACTAGAGGCAGTCTAGTTCTTTGTTGAAGTTGTGTGAAATACAAGATCAGGTAATGTTATAGAGAATCCATGAAAATAGTAAGTACTCTAAACACAGCCTTTGGATTTCACTGTAGAAGATTTACAGGTTTACTCAAAGCATTTCCAAGGTGTGTATTAGAATGGAAAATAAACCTTTTCTTCCATTTTCTTATTGTATTCTCCCCAAAATGAAATGGTTCAGAGGCTTACATTTTTTCATTAGTATAATTTCTGTAAATAGATTGTTCCTGTAGTTCTTACAAGTATAGTGGATAATTTAGGGAGTAACATATATTTGTATTTCAAGATATAAATATATATAGATAGATAGATAGATAGGTCAGAAAGTTAACCTAAAAATCTGTGTGAAATTTTGGGTTCATTCCTTATATTCTGTCATAACTTGACTGACAGAGTTAACTTCAGCATTATGTTACATACTCCTAGGATTTCAGGAGCCATTGTCATTTTAAGTGGGACATAAAATAGCTTCTATAACAAGCTTCTCTGAACTTGTTTTGCAAATTAAAAAAATAAGCCCAAAGCAAACAAAGAAGCTCAAACACAAACCAGATACAATATCAATTCCTCATCTTCCAACTTTTAGGCTGTAAGCATGTTACAAATGCTTTTTTAAACATGAATATGCTTTTAAATAGTGTAAAGTTTGGAATCTGGCTTTCACAGTCACTCGTACGAAGAGATGGGAAATGAAGCACCTGCAAGTTCTGCACTTCCCATACGGATATTGTAATATAGTTTGTTCAGGGAGGTCTAGGGAATATGTCTTCTTTTAGTGTGTATTCTTTAATATTCAAGCTATGGGAGGATATTAATATATAAGACCTTCTCTTTATTCGCAAACTCAGTATCCCCCAGTAGGGTTGATTTTTTAAATCTTTGATCTGGAGTGAAACTAACATGAGGCTTGTCTATTCAGTGTGTGGGCGGGGGGTTTCATTTTTATGGAGCACAGCAGTGGTGTGTGTATGTTGCAGATTAATGCTAGGTGGGACGCACAGGATACTAGGGAATAAAGTGGGCAAGTCTGTTTGATTTAGGTAATTTTTTCCCTGCTTTATGCCCCATTTGCAGAGCTCAGTGACAGGCTCAAATAACATAAGAAAATGCCTTTGGATTTAATGAATGAATGCTGATTGTTATGTATTTGATTTAAAATCTTAGTTAACAAAATTATTGTCTGTCCTAGCATTGCATTAATGTGGCAGGAGCTGTTCTAGTATTGCAGCAAAACTGGCATTTTAATACAGTGTTTTTTGAGCAGTGCTTATTAGTTGGAAATGGAAATCAGTTGAAATCTGAAAGTGATCAACCACACAAAATGAAATAGGCTGTCAGAATGCTGTCTGATTGAAACAAATCTTGCCCAAAGCAGATAGATATTTTTACAGTCACTCTTGGAGCTTGTTCAGGCAACATAATAAGAAAAAGCACTGAAGGTGAAGACAGGTAGAGGAATACTAAATAAGAACTAATTGCATTAAAGTAGACTATTTTTCTGCCTGATCACAGAGTTAAATTCTGGTATCTTCACATGAATGTTCAAGGTGGCAAGCTGAAAGTCCTTCATTTGTTTCAGTAAGTCATGAAAAAATTTTTTTCTGAATAATTGCAGGCAGCCTTTTTCCAGACTAATGAATGAATCTGTTGCACTATAAACTATGAGGAAATAATGTAGGCATGTTTGGTTAGGTACTGTATAAAGAAAACAAAATGTCATGTCAATAAATTTTAGTGTATGAGGTTTCTTTGTTTAGCAGTTAATGTATTAGGATAGAATATTGTATTTTTTAGATAATTAATTGCTTCATCAATTCCTGTTGTGCATAGAAGACAACACCTTATTTTTCAAAAGTTGGTGGGTGCTCTGGCCTGCTTCTGGCTGGATATATGGTATTAGAAGTACTGTCTTAAATTAGTGGTTAAACACAGCAAAACAATATTGTACCTAACTTGTTACAGGAAGTGAAGTAGTAAGTAAACTGAGTGTGTTAGTTCATAGGTAAATGAAAACTTCAGATAAATAAAACCAGGAGTAGGACAGCATTTGGAGCCAGAAGTTTGAGGATGATTTTTCATTAGTTTAGTCAGTGTTTCTAGTTAACATTAGATAATGTAATTTTGTTTAAACGGTTACTAAAGTCTCTTGACCTACTCTTTATGTAGTTTTTATGTTATGTTGTTGATTGAGTCCCATAATACCAGTGTGGGACTTTGGCAGTTCACCTACTAGCCTACCCCACTGAGAAGTGTAATACTGTGCTGTGTTTTTACCTGCTTTGTTGTCTGTATGTTCTGTGATTGTGAAGGGAAGATGAACACAAATTTTCTAGTGAGGGCTTAGGTCTCTTCAGAACTCCATATTTTGGTTCAAGCATAAATTTGTAAAATTCCCATAGTTTTCCAGTTTCTTTCATATCTGTGTCCCCCAAACAATAAGCATCTTCTAATATGTCTTGCTGGTAGGCATAGTAAAAGGGAAGAGAAGGCATTGTAGTAATATGTGGAATAAATAAATAGACTCCACAACTTGGGGTAGTTATGAAGTGGGTCTGTATTGTCAGCGCTTGGCACAGGTGAGATAGCTCTCCAAGACTTGTGCCCGGAGCCTCAGTCGGACCCAAACCTTTATTCACAAAGATGTTCCATATGCAATACATCACACAACTTTTCTGTGCATATTCAACCGCTGGCCCCGCCTGTCCTCACTTCTCATGCTAAATAGGTCCACGCCCTTCTAGGCATGTGTGGTTTGCTGTGGGGGTCGCTGGTGGTCTCTTAGGCTGAAGAGTGCATTCTTCTTCATTTTTTTTGAACTCTTCCTCTCTGCATGTGCGCTTTCCTTCTTTTGGTGCTCATCCGAGTACCGTGTGTCAGTCTTGATAAGCTTGGAGACAGAGGAGCCTCTTTAGCTGGGTTCTTTGTATTTTCAGTTCTTTTTTTGGTATTTTTCTTTATGCAAGAAGCTTCAGTAATTTGTATTTTCTTATGCCCATTTGTACCTTGGCAGAGGTTTCTTAAGTAAAAGGTTAAAATTCAACACATAAATCTACAAGCTAGAGTATAAATGCTTAATTGATTTTGTTAACTTAAGTGAATTTAAAAAATCTCTGTTTCAGCATGTTGTTTTAATATAGTCTTTGTGCTGCACATAAATTTGTGCTGCAGGTTGATTCCTCAGTGTCTCTCCAGAGTATGGCGAGTACTAGTAAAATATAACAGTGCTTGACAGAGTTGAAACACTTTACCTGCTTTATTTACATTTATACACTATGTAAAGACTGAAGGGGGTCTCTACTAGTTTTTATTCTTATATAAAATACCTCCTCTATCAGTCTTGTTAGTAATAGACCAGAAAAAGGTTTCTGTTATTAAATTAGTTTATTTTTAAATCATTTTTAGTGCTGAAGGTGGTGAGGAATAATCAGTATGGATTTATAATGGACAAAATATGCTTAACCAACCTAAGAGCCTTCTGTGATTGGCTTGAGGGAGAAAGGGTGAGAGTTAAACATAACTTTAGTAAGGCTTTTGACACTGTCTTCCATAGTCTTCTTATGGACAGGCTGACAGAGTATAGGTTAGGTAAAAGGACATGAGGTGCATAGAAAACCGGTTGGTTGACTGGGAGCAGAGCATGATGATCAGCAGCTCGAAGTCCAGATAGAGGCAAATTACTGGCGGTAGTCAGTAGGGTGCCTTCCGGGCCCAATATTGTGTCCTACTTGGACAGAGTTCATGTACCCTTATCAAGTTCACAGATAATGCAAAACTGAAAGAGGAGCAGCTGAAACACCAGGTGGTTGTGCTGAAATCCAGAGTGATGTGGAGAGGCTGGAGAATTGGCCTGCGGGAGATCTTGAGTAGTAACACAAAGCTCTGGCACTAGGGAGTGGTAACCCTAAGCACGTGGTGGGGCTAAACAACTGGAAAGCAGCTCTGCAGAGAGAGTGTGTGCCTGAGGATGTGAACAAAGCCAGCAGGATGACTGTGGCAAAGAAGGCTGATAGTATCTTGGGTGTCATTGGGAAGAGTGTTGTCAGCAGCTTGAGAGTGGTGTTCGTTCTGCTCTGTTCAGCACTGCTTGAGACACATCTAGGGTATTGAGTGCTGGGCTCACCAGTACAAGACAGACATGGAGTTACTTGAGTTACTTCTCACCTGGAGAAGAGAAAGTTAAGTGGGTCTTAAACATGAGTATAAAAATCATGTGGGAAGGGTTAAGATGAGAGTACCAGACTGACCTCAGAGGTGTGAGATGACAGGGCAAGAGGCAACGTAGACAAATGGAAAAACTTGAATTTCCATTTAAATACAACAGGATGCTTTTGTTTGTTTGTTGTTTTGTTTGGATTTTTTTATGGTGAAGGTGATAAAACAGTGATAAAGATTGCTTACTGGTCATGAAGTCTCCATCATTGAAGATGTTCATGACCCAATGGAAGACGGCCCTGAGCAACCAGATGTAACTCATCCTTCCCGAGCTGGGGGTGCAAGGGGTCCAAGCTTGAACTAGATAATCCCCAGTGGTCATCTCAACTCAAGTGATTCTGTCTGTATATATAAAGATACTGTTAAGAGGTGGAGGTCCATGTTACAGGACCTATTTGCTGAAGACTCTGAAATTACAATTACGGATAAAGTCAGGACAGTTGCTAATAGGGGAGATATGTAATGAAAGAACAAGAAATCCTTAAGTAATACTTTAAGTAACTTAAATAATATTTCATTACTTTATGTATAGACACATCTTAATTTCTCTCGTAAAATCTCAGGAATCTGCCTTTAAGAAGGTTTTTCTAAAGTAGTTAACAGGACCTCTTAAAATATTTAATAATTTTCTTGAAATATATAGCTTTTCTGTATAGGGTATGTTTTTATTATAATTATTCACACGTACAAATTAATGTACCCATTGTTGCTAGATTAATTTCAAAACTCCAGTCATATTGTAGGAATGGAATATTGAGGTTTCCAGGACACTTGGTGTACACAGTGTGTTATAGCAAGTTACAGTCTGGTTCTTAAGAGGATCAGACCCAGAAAAGTAATTTTTATGTTCACATTTCAGTATTTTCAGCTACTTTTCAGGCTAACTTCACACCATACCAATTTTATTTGTTGGTATTCAGTTTTTTGCTAAACTGAAATAGCAATAATTGTTCATCCTCAAGTGCTAATAGTTACTGGGTTTTTTTGTTTTTTTTTTTTGTGAGAATAAAATTTTATCAGGGTTGGAATATATAGAATCGCAGAACCAGCTTGGGATGGACCTTGAAAGTTCTTATGCTCCAGACTTTTTGGGGACAGGGAGTATAACTGAGATTATCTTGCAACCTGTCTGGTCACATCTTGAAAACTTTCAGTGACATTTTTCTTCTTGCTGAAGGAGATTGCTTCAGTGAACGATTTTAACTACTGGAGCATTTTGATGAGATGTCCCTGAGCCTTTTATTCTCCAGAGAGGAGAGGCCTAGCTCATTCATTCCTCACAGAACAGGTTCTCCAGCCCTTTGTTCATCTTAGTGTCCCTTCTCTGCATAGTCTCCAGCCTGTTCACATCTTCCTTGAATTATGTGAGCCAGAGCTGGACACAGTACTCCAGCTGCAGCTGCAGAGGTGGGTGGAGTGGGATTATCACCATCTAGGTTTAGCTAGATGAGAACTACTAACTTTTTGATAATTAGCTTTTGATAATCAACTCAGGAATTGTATGGTAATTATGTGTAGATTTGTGTAGGAAATTTTGATCTTCTTTTTTATTGTTATTATTTTGAGTCTACCTCTTGCTTTCTGTAGAATTATGCATCTCTATGCATCTGTTTAGCCATAGAAAGGAAATTGTGTTTATGGCTCATAAGGCTATATATGGTTATTTTATTGATAAATGACATATTTTCTGTTTATAAAATTTAGGAATGATTGTATGTCAGTCAATTTCTTGTCAGTATTGCCATCTGTTAGTAGACTTAACACTAGAGATGTTACAAGATTCAAAGTTGGATACTTGCCTAATACTGAAAATGAAGGAATTACTTGAATATCTTATTCAAACCACAATTTTTCCCATAGTTTTTTTTCTTGCATGGATTTTTGTGCTTTCTAAGCATCTGTGGATTTTTTTTGTCATTTCCATACCTTAAAATAAAAAAAAAGAGGCTAGAGAAATGTCCTTGTTCCTCTAAAAGCAGCATGTTACCAAGCTTCTGTAGTAATCATCTCAACCTGTATTCCAGTCTAGAAACAGGTGGGTTTTTTCTTTTTCTCATTTTTACACAGAATTTTTTTATGTTACACTGTGAGATTTGTTCGGTATGAGTTGTACTCTAGATTATATTCCCCCACTGTTCGTCCTAGTGCATATTGGAAGATTTGAACATGTGTTCACAGTTCAGGTGAGGGTTTAATTTCTAGTATAAAAATAACTGTCAGAGTTTTCTCATTGTAGAAGCAGTTAATCCATCTGTGCATTTGACACATCTCTCTCTCAAAACAATCTGGCTTGCAGGAGGAGGTGAGAATGGAGCACAAAACCCAAACCTTGATTAAAGAGGGTGAGGGGCAAGGAGGAGGAGGAAGATGAAAGAGCCTCTGGGACATTTAATGAGGCAGACAAATTGAACAACATCTTAGAAATTCCTTCATTATTGTCAAGAATATCTGCTCATTTATATAGACTTATTAACATTGTTTTATAACTAATTAGTCAAAAAAGTTTTATTTTTCACCTGAGGGCACAGATACCCAGCATGTAAAATTTTTTGCTAAGGCCTTTAATGAGTTTTAGAATTCATTTCCTAATCTGATTCTTCAGTAAGAAAAATGCCAGCTGTTTCAAGAGCTGTTTTTCTTGATGTTTAGCTGTATTTCACTTGCTTATTAGTGGTTCTTGCAAAAATAGGCAGTCTTCTCAGTGTTGAATGGTATGCTGTTGTCACACCTTTGTCTCTTGTAAAAGTATGGCATTGTTTGCTACAGTAGTTGAAACTTCTAGAAGCTTTCTGCCCTTTGTGAAATTATTTAAATAGGATTGTTTATTATTCTCTTTACTGTATACTTACCTTGCTATTTCATGTTTTCATAGTCTCTTTGTTAGGACATACCGAGGTTTTCAGTTGATCCATTTAGTTCTAGCTCAGAGGTGACATAAACTCTGCTGCATTTTAATGGCTTTTTTTGTGGAGGTGTGTGCAAGGCAGAGGTGTGTGCAAGTCCCACAGCTAATAGGCTGACACAGCTAGTGTGCTGCAGAGTGCCTGTGGTGGTGACTTTCCATGTTAGCTGGTTGGTTCCTAGTCTTATAGCACAGCACAGTTCAGTTTTCTCTGTTCTTTTTTTGAGGGATTTTGGAACATCAAATGAGAAAAGCAGAGTGAGACTTTGTTAAGCTTACGTGGGTATGCTTAAGTGTCTCTTAGAAAAATGCATAGGAAAGCAAAAGGGCTGAAAATCTCTCCCTCATGTTCCTAGAACTGTATGTAGAACTCATTCATGCACATTGGACAAAGAGCACTTACGTGGATAGAAGTCTATTTCAACTGCTTATCTTAAAGGTGCATCTATTTTAGTATATTGGCAGATCTTTTTCTGGTCGTAAATTTTGTGATGTGGAGAACTGCAGAGACTTGGTCAAAAGTTGGTAAATACTGAGTAATAACTAAAAAGATGGAAGAAGGAGGTGAGTGTAGTAAAATCTAACTGAAATTTAGTTTAGTCTTATCTCTGCAAATTAGGTGCATAAAGGCAGTATCACACCTTACCAATATGACAGAAATGGAGAGTAAGGTGGTAAAAGGCAGAGTCTGGGTAAAAATAGTAATACTCAGAGTGCGGTTTAGGCTGTGAGAAGCTACAAGACTGAACTCAAACTTCAGCAGTGAACAGGAGTATTGAGTCTTATCTTAGTTTAAAATCTTCTAAGGATAATATTTGCCAGACAAATATTCTGCCAAGGAAGATGCAAACCTTCCTGGAATGGAAGAACAACACCTCCCTCCAAATTATTGTGACTTCAAAAATTACAAGGCTTCCAGGCAAAAGTAAAGGAATAAACAGTTCTTTACTAGCAAATAAATAAATAAATAAATAATACATACATATATGTATCTCAGAACAAACAAAAACTCCTGGAGTTTTCTCATGTTAAGTGCCTCTTTTCCCCCTTTGGTATCATTCTGACCGTGGCTGCCAGGGGACGCTCTGGTGAGACGGCAGCTGCAGGACTGCCCTGCAGCCGGCAGAGGGTGCGTGTGGGCTCCAGTGAGGCAGGGAAAGAAGGGGGCAGTCCTGTCTTGTGGCCAGCAGGAGCGCTGGGATACAGGAGTAGGACCTTCCCAGGTGATGATGGCCTTGGCCTCTGGCAGCACCCAGATGTTGTCTCTGGGCTCCCTTGCAGCAAGGAATGATGGAAGCAAGCAGACAGATTTTGGTTGAACTGCTGAAAACCATGGGTAGCAGTATTGTAGATCAGCCACACTCACTTGTCACCCATGTGGCCCCTCTCCTTGGCTGCTGAAGGGAAGGGGCAGTCCTGGCTCTACACACCACAGGACCTCAGGCTGAGTTTACACCTCTTGTGGTATCCCCTTAGCTGTGGGAGAGCTGGGGGCTAAACAGTGACTATTCCTGGCACAAATAACTGTGGGATATCCCCGTCACCATGATCCACCCCACAAGACAATATCCACATGGAAGGCTCGAAAAGAGGCTGGTTGATGTTAACAGAATAAGAAGACAAAAATAATTCAGGGTATTTTGTTGTGTAGTTCTTCCCTGTCTTCATGAAACACCTTGAGATTTTAGTGTGTCTTTTGATACTGAGGATTTTCCCAGTTCAAAGTAATTGTTGCTCTCTTTTGCCTTTAATTGAAACCAGCCTCATGGTCTGAGGTGGTAACAAGAATCTCTAATGTGTCAAAGGCATTAAGGCAGAGTCTGAGCTCATAGTAGAGGAGCTCTGATCATGATTCCTACAAGTTCTACATTGTTACTAGAGGTTTTCTTGAAGCATCATGGTATAGCTGAGAAGAGCCTTGAGTAAAGTGGATGGGGCATTTAAAAGCTGCTTTTCCCATTCACCATAGCATTTGCCAGATGAAAACGGAGAACTCTACAGCTGTTACCAACATCTGTATTTGTACTAAGTTGCTGAAACTCGCTTTTCTCCCCTTCAGCATTTCCTCTTGCATTCTCTTCTCCCTTACCTACTGTGTGCCTAAGTAAAAATTGTAGTGTACTGTAAGAGCAGAATCCGTTAGTAGAGCAGCAAAACTTCACACTTGCTTTTCCCACATGTGAAAAGGAAATACAAAAATAAAGATTTGGTTGTCCAATGTGACATGCTTCCACACATAATAGCAGATGCCTCTTTCCGTATAGTAAATTCACTATCTGCTACCTCTTTGTGAATGGCTTGTTCCTTGCATGAGCTTTGTGGTGTTGGGGCTGTGTTGGGGGCCAGAAGCCGTATAGCTATGCTGTGAACTTGCTAAATGCATCCCTCCTCCTCACAGTAGGAAGGGGTAGCTGGCCCTAATGGGGCTGGTGTGACTACCCAGCATCTTCCGTGGAGCCTGGGAAAATACAGGGATCTCTTGTTTATGTGGACCAGAGGTCACAGCTCTGACTGCAGTGCAGCTCATTCCATGACTTCATGGAATGAGCTCATGACTTGACATATGGTTGTCAGCCACTCAGTGTGGCGGTAGTATAAGCACCATTCTTCTGCACACCTCTGTGTTCCTGGTGTGGATATAGAGGCTCATTGTGATGTGTCTTTGTTCTGTCTGCATGCTGTAATTAAATTGTGATAGATAGGGCTGAAGTTTTGAACATGGTGCTTTTGAAATAAACTGGCAAATGGGAGTATTTTCATGCACAGTTTTGACAGTTTTCTGGAAATGGAAGCCTTTTACTGCTGTTCTCTTAGAAGCAAAATAAAGAACAATTACACAATTTTCTTAAAGCAGGCAAGTTAAACAGATAGTCACAAAAAAAACCCACCTGAATTACGATCTATAATTGAGAGGACATTTTATAGTTAAATAATTTCATAACATATGCTTGCAAGGCTACTTACCCTCTTTCAGCGCATGTTATAACAGCAACTGCATTGTTAGATTACTAGCTCTGATTTAGAATGTCATTGAATTAAGTTTGCTCAGAACACAGTGAAAGGAGTGGATTGTCAGCATTTAAAAAAATGCAAAAGTAATGTTAGAAATACAGAAGTGTTCCTAGGTAGGATAGGGCAAACAAGCAGAGGTGACTCATAAGAAATTATAGGGACCCTGTGGCAATGATGGAGAATGTACATCTGAGTAGTAGTGAGTTAGAATTTTGAGTAAGCACTTGTAAGTTACAGTCATTTGGCAAGTTATTTATGAAAAGCTAGGCAGGTTTTTAATGTGATACCTTCCCATCCAAACTTTAATTCCTTTCATGAGACTTAGAGTACACCATACATAGCAATTCCTTTTGCATCTATTGAGAATCTCTGTGGTTGGCATTGCTTTGGACTGAAAACAATAAACTTGAAACTGTTCTGATTGTAAAATATTTAAGTTGTAAATCTTCAAATAGAAAACTCAGAGGGAGATATGGTTTCTTGTGATGTATTTTTGCAGAAATACTGAGGCTTCACTCAGCTCTCTGATTAGAGCTTAAAACCAAAGGATCTGTGGGTTACTTTATTTCATTTCAGAAATGATGTTAGCATGTTTATATCCTTCAGAGTGTTCTGCACTCTGTTCTCTGATGAAATTAGGAGTATGGCTAGCTCTGTCATTTACTCATTTCTTTTGTGCTTTCTTTGGCTAGGACTGACTATTGGATGGATCTTCTTTTGTAATACAGCATGAGAGATCTTAACATCTTTAATTAGTGCTCATTAGATTAGTCAATATCCTTAAATGCGATTGAGTATTGCAGTTTTGTAAAACAGTGTTTACTGATTTCTATTAAAGTCCTTGAAAATTATGATGGGAAGTTGCCGAATCTTTCTATAATACTGAACACTGGTGATAGCAGCATCAGTTGTAAGACATTGATTCTGACAGTGGTGTCTTTCAGTATGTCTAGATTGAATATTATGTGACTAAACTGTTTTTATGTATTGATGAAACTGCTCTCTGAAAAAATGCAGTTATTTCATGCAACCATTTTACATATTCTAAAGGTATAATGCAAGTTTGTACTTAAGTGTGTATCCTATTTTTTAAAGATGTGTGAAATCTACAAAGGTTTCCTGAGGGTATCACTTGAGCTATTTTCTCTTATTATTGCTCAATATTGACTACTTTGCTGTCATTTGTATTAAATTTAGTGTTAATATTTATTTCTGCTGCTAGTACTGTAGAGTAATATGGTACATTACAGTAATGCAGAATGCGCAGTAAAATGCAGTATTTTTTTGTCATGAGAAGATAATATTTTTTATATGGGCTCAGTGGCACTGAATTTAATTCCACTTAGAAGTTAACTTAATATTTTTATTTCAGAAAAAAAAAACCTTTTCTTAAATGCTTTACCAGGTAAAAAATGTCTTCTAGTACACTTCATATAAAAGTGTTGAATGGGACAAAATACAGCCTGTTTAGTGTTAGAGAATGTAATCTCCAATGTTTGGGATATATCTATATATATTGCCATCACCAGCAAGGAGGATGTATTTTTTGTTTGAAGCTTATGGACTGAGAATTGGGGCACCTAAATTTGTATTGTTGTTAGAAATTCTGGTCCCTTACAGAAATAAAATTTTTATTTGCATATGATCCTGCCTTTCTTATTAAAGTTTATTCTGGATTTTTTTTTTTTTGTAATTTGCATCTTATTAAGACTCCCACTTCCTTATTTTGAAATTGTGCTTTTCTTTAAATTTGGCATTTTAATGCAATATGTCTCTCAATAGAAATAGGATTATTTTCCTCAAGTGGGTGGAAAATAGGAACAAATAAAAGCTCAGTGAACCTGTTATTAATCAAAAATAGATTTCATTAAATGGAATGTTGGTTTCTTCAGCGAAGTTTCTTGGGTCTCTGAGGAGTTACATACTTCATGAAAGTCAGTCTGTCCAGGAAAGCAGTGCCCAGTTGTGATGTGTTGGGAGCAAACTCACTCAGGTTTCAGCTGTGCTGTGCACAGTGACACACAGAATATTTTGTCCTACTTATTTTAAAATCAACTGTCTTCATTTTGCTTCCTTTCCTAAAAGACCCTCCTTGTCAGGAAGGTGTGACCACTTCTTTGTGGACTGTCTTTGAATGACAGTTTCTGTTAATGAAGC
This sequence comes from Chloebia gouldiae, assembly GCA_003676055.1. Lineage (NCBI taxonomy): Eukaryota > Metazoa > Chordata > Aves > Passeriformes > Passeridae > Chloebia > Chloebia gouldiae. The sequence continues at coordinate 1,038,319 of QUSF01000064.1, read as the reverse complement.
ATTTGCTCTGGAATGGAATGAAACAGGCTCTTGCTAATATAACTAGGCCTGCAGCAGTTTCAAGTTTTAAATGTACAGACACAACAGTGCTTCTACTGGTTTAACTTGTTTTAATCAGGGTGAGGAAGCAGAAGCAAAGGGAAGCAATACTAGCAAGCACCCAGTTTTGTCAGGTTAAACAGTATCTATGCTTGTGCTGCTCCTGCTGGTGAAATGGTGTTTTTTGGTTTGGTTTATTAAGGTTTTTTTCTGATAAAAGATCTCAAAGCTTTTGTTTCCATTTTGTAAGGAAAAAAAATTGCTTTTGTTCAGATTTTATCAACAGCTCAGCTTTTTAATTTTTTTTGGAAGCTGTAAGCTGTGAAAAGGTTGATATTTTTGCATATATTAGTTTAAGAGATCATTTACATATCTCCTACATTGCATGTATGTTAATCTTAAAAAACAGACTGTGAACCGTTAGAACTAAATGGTATATGATCTGAAGTGGTGAAGGATTTTAATTGTCTAAAACACTGGCTATTTTGAGGCCCACAATTTCTGAGTAAAAATTAAAGGTTTAATCAAGCAAAATTAGGTAGAGGAACTAATGAATTATTGCAATATATAGCTCTGGAATATACTGTGGCTTGGTGAAGGTAACGAGACCAATGGCTGTCTTTGAAAACTGCTCTCCATCACTCCTTTCTTGAAAAAAAAAAAATTATACTTGATCATCTGAAGTAGTACAAGTGTTCTGACAAAGGCTGTGTAAATAAACTGAGGTATAGGTGATTGAATGCTTGAATGGCAGCAGTAGATTAAAGATTTCCTTCATCATATTTTGCAGCCTGTGATTTGCCATGCATCAGCACTCACTTTTGATTGAAGGAGTGCACATTGTGATTAGGAGAGGTGTTTTTGGGGCTGGATGGTGGCCTGGTGACTGCTGTCCAGTTTTTTACTGACTTTGCTGCATCAGCATTTCTGTCAGCTGAGGAACAGTGTAATAGAATTCACTTCTCCGTATGTGCTTTTGAAGTACCAAACCTGAACTGACACATTTGTAGGCTTAAAATACAATAGTCTTCCAAGTCGGGTCAGCCAGCTCAGTTTCTGTTTTTTTAAAGTAAACAAATTAAGGAGGAGATAAAAACTGATGATCTGTGTAGAGCCTCTGCCTCTTAGGGTTGTTCCTTGGGAAAAGTAGGTTATCAGAAAAACTCCGCTGTGTTAGAAACACTGTTTATTGGAAATAAGTAAACTAGGAAGTTGAATTTGTAACAATGTCATAGACAAAGTTCTGGAGTTACATGGGTTTTGACTGAAAGATTTTCTTCCTTTAATGTGTCTATTTTGTGAAAGTAAATGAAGCAGTTAAGTTAGTTCTAAGGACACCCATTGTTACTCTTTTTTTCAGGTGGTATCATGGAAAACTTGACAGAACAATTGCAGAAGAACGTCTTCGACAAGCGGGAAAACCTGGAAGTTACCTTATTCGAGAGAGTGATCGGAGACCAGGTTCATTTGTGCTTTCATTCCTTAGTAAAACAAATGTCAATCATTTTAGGTGAGAATTAAGTATTTTATTTTGAATACTGTGATTTATCTACTTTTTGTTTCAGAACACAATAAATTGAACAATGATTGTATTACAAGGCAGTATTTTTGACTCTTAATGCTTTCATTGTGCAGCTTTTTACTTGCATTTGATTGTTTTAAATCATACTACTTTAAAATTACTTTGTAGGTTGAAGAACCGAAGTTTGAGGAAACCAAAAATATCTGGATAGAGAAGCTTGCCTAAAGTGGTTTGAATAAACTTAAAGTACCATGCAGGTTTCAATAATTCAGTGAAGGAGGTTGTTATGTGTCTGTTCCATAGTAATGATTGTAGTTAGCACAGGTAAAGTGCTAGTCCATCTGGTTGCTTCCTTAATTTTGAGGGGGAACACCCCCCCCCCCCAAAAACAAACAAAAAAAGCCACCAAAAAATCCCAAAGCAAAAAACACCAAGAGATTATATGTCTAGTAGTTGAAAGATTTGCTGCAAACAGCTTTCAGCATATGTCCTGAGCATTGTTTTCTGATTCCCGTTGCAGTGCTTTATGCTTGTGAGCTTGGATTTAATATCTGAAGATTCATCTTTGTATGCATTTTACACTACTTCATGGGAGAAACAGCTTAATTCAAATTATGTATTAAAAAATCTATTATTTAAGAAAATACACAAATGTTAAAGAAAAAAGAAACAATTTTGTAAGAAGTCTTTGTTTTGTTAAACTGCTGAAATGGTTGTATGAGCTTTTTCCCATTAGATATTAAATTTTTAAATCAAGTTTCAGGAGATAACTTTGATTGTTCCAAAGTAATTTCTTAAGTTTTAATATGGATGCTAAACTGACTGTAACAAAATGACTAATTTTCAATGTTGTTTGTTTTCTGCATTGTATAGTCTTGAAGTGTAGTAATTTTTTGTTAAAGTACTTTGCTACTTTGTTCAGTTTATGCCTATTATAAAAGGTGTATATTGCGCATGATACAAGTAATAATACTGTTGTATAGTAGTGCATTATTTCTGTTTTCCAGGATGTTCATGCTTACATTTTTTAAAAATTTCATTTATTTCTGACAAATGTACTGTCTTTTTCTGTGAATCAGCACTTTTTTTAGACAAAAAACTGGTGGCTCATAAAATACATGTATGAATATTTTTGATAAAATATTCATTAGGTTTATTTATATGTTTACAGAGAGTCTGTAATACTGCATTTTGCTGAATATAGGCACTGTTTTAAGGATTAAACATGATCCTAATCTCCTTTTCTTAAAAAAAAATTGGTAGCAAAAATTTTTCTGATGTCAAGCTTCTGTTTTTTTTTTTTTTATTAACAGGATTATTGCCGTGTGTGGAGACTATTACATTGGTGGGCGTCGCTTTGCTTCACTCTCAGACCTTATTGGGTATTACAGTCATGTGTCCTGCTTGCTGAAAGGGGAAAAGCTCTTGTTTCCAGTAGCACCTCCAGAGGCAAGTAAAATAATTCCTGAAGTCTAATTTACTAAGGTGTTTGTAATTTTAGTCACTATTTAGAACTTTTTTTGAGAAAAAATTTCAGATAGTTTCCTGTTGTTTTGTATGTGCATACGTGGAACTTTAAGGAGTATAAAAATGCACTTTTACTGATACAAAGTAGTGATGAAAAAAAATTCGCTATTTTATAAAAATACATAATGAGGAAAATAGAGGTATCGCAGTTATTGCACAATGTAATAACATCATTTTAAGTAGACAGTGAAAAACAAGACAATATTGAGTTCTTGTAATAAAGAACCATCATTGTTCTGTCACATTTTGGATATCTAACAATAGTTTCAAATATACATCCTGAAGATAACCAAGGTTTCTTTCACATGCCTATCCTTAAAACAACAAAAGTAATTAAAATGAAAAAAAAACCACTGCAAAATATCCCCTGTAACAATACCCAAAACCTGAATAAAGAAGTTTCTGAATGTTAAAATTCTGGACATTACTTCTGCTCTAAGTGAAAAAAAAAAAAAAAAAAGAGCAAGTGCTCTTAGTCAACAAATTACACATTTCTAGCTGACAGTGGTTTTGAGCTTTGGAAATATAAAACTGGCAAAGCGGATATAAGTGGTGTTCTTTGCCTCAGAATAGCATAAGGCTGGGGAGAAAGATTGTACAGCATAGAATATACTGTATAGAATACAGTACAGAGTATAGAGAAAAAAACATGGCTCTTTTTCTAAACTATAGCCCGTGGAAGACCGAAGAAGAGTTCGAGCAATTCTACCTTACACCAAAGTGCCAGAAACTGATGAAATAAGGTATGTTTGAGTAACAGTAGTAGTTGTGAAATTCTCAAGATTATTTATAAATAGTAATAATTTAGGTAGGTGTTCGTATGCAGTTTTTTCCAGTTGCATCTTAAACTTGACATAGTTAGATTAACAGATGATATCTTGCTGTTCTTTGGTTGGAAATAAGAGTGAGACATTTTGTTCTTATTATATTTGTTTGAATTAATTGAATGGAAGGTACATAAAGGTACATAGAATTAAAATTAGTAATATTATAATTTTGAAATATGTTTTATGAAGCCCTAGATTTCCACCAAAAGGATACATTTATGTGTCAGAGAATTCTGCATGGAAATGCTTTATCTGAGTGTGCGAAAGAAATGAGCTAGGCCTTTTTCTGAACTGCTACAGAACTATTAGATGTGTAGCTAAGGGAAAAAAATGCATATCACTAGAAAGAGAAAGTGGGCCTTGGCTACTTAGAAATTTAAGGATGGAAAAAGTGAGTCGGTCAGTAGAAGACCGTTTCCTGGTTACTTGGGATTGATACTGCTTTCTTGAGATAATTTTTTTCCACATGAAAAAATATGAGGATTTCAAAGTGGTTTGTGGTGATTTCTAATGTCTTGAATGAGACAGGTTTCATAAATTAATGTAATACACCAGTTGAATTGGGAATTTTCTTAGGTTTAGGATTATTACCTTAGAATGTAGAGAAAGGTATGAGAGCTTTATATCCTCATTTGGATGGAAATTTATTCCAAGACTCACAGTCCAGTCTGATCCTTTAAAGGATTATATGAGGATATTTTTTTTGGTAATTATATGTTTTACTAAGGTGATAGGACTGGGAAGGGGCTTTCTAATGGCACATTTCAACTAAGGCTTCCTACTATGTGTGAGAACAACAACAAAAGAATCCTTTATGTGCCTTATTGCACCTATCAGCTTAAGAGGAAATAGCATTTTATTGTTTGCTATCATAACAAAAATTTTAGGCAATTAAATCTTTTCTACCTGTTTTAGGATAGAGCTGAAATGCAGAGTTGGTATTTGGGTTTTGAGGTCTAAAACAGTTCTGTTCATGGCATAGATGAAAACCAGAGTTCTCAGTTTGTTTTGATTTGAATTAATATGCTGCTGAAGAAATTATGTATTTCAGACAATATTGACTTAAGATTTTAATATCATAGCAAGTATTTCTTAAGTTTGAAGTATTACTGAATTAATTTTAACACGTCTCCTATGTACTGTACAGTGATGGAGGGTACTCTTGTTGGTGACCTGTTAAAGCTGAATAGCAGTTGAATTTATTCTTTGTTTTCAATAGTGATTTGTTGCGTTTTGTTTTTACTGTTAGCCTACTTCAAATGAGAGCTGTGCCATAGACATTTGCTGTGAAATTTTGAATTGAAATGGTAGTTAATGAGTTTCATTCACTCTTTATTGTTTTTCCTGTACCTTGATGCATCATGAAACATGATCAAAAATTACGTGCTTACGTGAAAGATTTTCATGTGACCTGAGTTTGTGTTCTTAACATTTAAGGAGTAACTTACACTAGTCTTCCAGCAATGTAAACTCCCTTAGGCCAGGTTCTGGGTCCTGCATTTTGGCCACAATAAACCCCCTGCAGAGCTAGAAAGCTGGCCAATGGACGTGGACCTGGGGGTCCTGGTCAGCAGCTGGCTGAAGATGAGCCAGCTGTGCCCAGGTGGCCAAGAGAGTCAATGACATCCTGACTTGGATCAGCAGTGGTATTGCCAGTAGGACTAAGGAAGTGATTCTTTCCCTGTGGTCAACACTGGTGAGGCCACACCTAGACTACTGTGTCCAGTTCTGGGCCATTCAATTCAGGAAAGACATTGAGGTCCTGGAGTGTGTCCAGAGAAGGATAATGGAACTGGTAAAGTGTCTGGAGTACATGTCCTATTAGGAATGGCTGCAGGGCCTCAGCCTGGAAAAAAGGAGTCTCAAGGAACATCTCATTGCTCTCTACAATTCCCTAGGGTTCAGTCTCTTCTGCTAGAAAACCAGTGACAGGATGAGAGGACATTATCTTAAATTCCTCTTTAGTCTACAGCTTTAGGTTGAACAATGGGGGAAAATTTCTCACAGAAAGGGTGGTTAGATATTGAAATGCTGTCCATGGAGGTGGTGTAGTCACTGTCTTGGAAGGTATTGACGGAAAGACTGGATGTTGCACTTAGTGCTATTGTCTGGTTGGCATGTGGTGTTTGGTAGTAGGTTGGACTCAATAATCTCAGAGGTAATTTCCAACCTAATTGATTCTGTGATTCTCTGATTCTGAATGTTAATGCTTCTTATGCTTGTAGCTAATTGCATGGAATCTCTGGCAAGTGCTTTGTATTCTCTTTGCATCACTTGTCTTAATATGTGAGAACATAATCAACAGGTATTCCACAACTTACATTATCCAAGGTAACTTTTCAATGAAAGGAATATAATTTTCTTATAGACTACTAAAGGTTATTTTACTTGTGTTGCATATTGATCTCTCTGGATGAAAGAACAGTATTACTGTATTTTAATATTGCTGTGTTATTTTTGTTTTATACATTAACATACTTTGAAGTTGACAGCACTGAAGTATATATTAGATACTAAAAATACATCAAAAGTATGAAAACTTGTATATAGAAGCCACTTAACTGTGAGGAACCTGTGCTTGGAATATCAGTTCCTGCATTTTTTACAAATAGGTTTTCCCAAGTATTTTATGGAAATTATACTCAAGAATTCTTTGTGTTCATTAAACTTTATATTATGAGTGTATCTCTGATTTAAATCTTGCTGTAACCCTCTTCAGTTTCCTTAAAGGAGACATGTTTATTGTCCATAATGAATTGGAAGATGGCTGGATGTGGGTTACAAACCTACGGACAGATGAACAAGGTCTTATTGTGGAAGACTTGGTAGAAGAAGTGGTAAGTAATTTTTGTATTCAAATTTCTTTAATGAATGGCATTTTATTTATAAAACAATTTTAAGCAAAGACTAGTGACATTTAATTATTTTCTAATTATGTACTTTTCTGAACTTAGTAAATTCATCTAGTAGTTCTAAAAAACTAAAACCTGTATGCCTAGTTTGTTATCAGAAAATATTTATTCATATGTTGTCCAAAGATAAGTGCAAATTAATGATACAGTAAATTTACTAGGTATTTCCCTAAAATGTATTCTCCTGTAAAGAATTATTAAATTGCATTTCTTTCTTGCAATTGCCATGAAATGTTCACTAACTCAACAGAATGTAATTTTGCATTGTGGTGGATCTTTCTCTTTATTCTAGGATGAAATTTGGGTTAAAAATTTATTGGTGAGAAGAAAAAATAGATTTTTTTTATAATATTTTCTTACACAGTATGTATGTTTTGCTAATAGCAGTGGTACTTGAGATACTTCTTATAGATGACCCGTGTCAGGATGTAAATAGCTAAACTGAAGTGGCAGTACTAGACTGTTGATCTGTAGACTGATAGGTCAGTGGTAATTTAATGTTAGGAAGGCTGAGAAGGTTGGAACTTTATAAAAAGTTATCACCTCTAACAGATTTGGATCATTAATGAAGTAATCATCAGAAATAACATTTTTGCTGGATTTTCACCTAATGAATGAAGAGGAAAGCTTTTCATAGAGCTGCAGTAAGCCCTTTAGGTAAAAAATGCCTCAGATGTCTAAATGTAATTTTTTTTTTCCACAGAAGGTCTTAACTTATGACATATTTTTAAATGGAGTTGTACTGTTGTCACTCACATGATATGTTAATTTTCTCGTAGGGAAGAGAAGAAGATCCCCATGAAGGCAAAATGTAAGGATTTTTGTTTTGTTGTTCGAAAGCATTCATAACTGTTTGTCAAGTTGCACTTGTGATATTTCTAAGTTCTTGAGAAAGTGACCAAAACTATTTATTTTTTAATCTCAAGACTTCTTTATATACTGATTGCTACAGATGCAGGGATAATTAATAATGAAGAAGTCCTATATCTAGTTACAACTAGTAATAGGTGTGTCTGTTGCTAATGGGTATTGCAGTACTGAAACATTAGATGATCACTTTCAGCCAAAATATGCACAACAGAGTATTTCTTGAACACAGTTGCCTTGGAGATAACAACTCTAAATACTATATCAAAGTACTATTAGAACCGTGTCTCTGTTTGCCTCATGGACAAGAGCATTGATCTTCTGCAGGGTAGGAGTGCTCTGCAGAGGAATACGGAGAAGCTGGATCAGTAAGGCCAATAGTGTGAGATTTCACAAGGCCAAGTTATGGTTTCTGCCCCTGCAGTGCTACAGGCTGGGGCAGTGGCTGGAAAGCTACTCAGCAAAAAAGGACCAGAGGTGTTGGTCACCAGTGGCTGAATAATAGTCAGTGTGGGCCCAGGAGACCAAGAAAGCCAATGGCATCCTGGCTTTGGTCAGCAGTGGTGTGGCCACCAGGTCGAGGGCAGTAATTGTTCCCCTGCACTCAGGATTGCTGAGGCCACACCTTGATTTCTAGGTTAAGTTTTGGGCTGTCATGGCAAGAAAGATACTGAGGTGCTGCAGTGAGTTCAGAGAAGAGCATAAGAGCACAAGGGTCTGGAGCACAAGTCTGATGAGGGAGCTGGTGGGGCTCAGCTTGAAGAAAAGGAGGCTCAGGGAGAATCTCATTGCTCTCTACAGATGCCAGAAAGGAGGTTGTAGCCAGAAGAGGTCTCTTCTCCCAGGTAACAAGTTATAGGACAAGAGGAAGCTTGCTCAATTTGCACCAAGGGAGGATTAGATTGTGTATTAGGGAAGATGCCTTCCCTGAAAGAGTTGTCAAGCCCTGGAACAGGCTGCCCAGGGCAGTGGTGGAATTACCATCTCTGGAGGGATTTAGAAGGTGTGTAGATGTGGCACATGGGGACATTGGTTTCATGGTGGCCTTTGCAGTGCTGTGTTGAGGATTGGATGTGATGATCTTAAAGGTATTTTCCAATGCAAAGGATTCTGTTCTTAAAATTCTGTGATTCTTATAGAACTTAAAGTTGGAAGAAAAAGTCACAGGACTCTTAAGTTTCCTTCTATTTGCTTAAATACTAAAAAAAAAAAAATTAAAATTGAATACAGCTTATAATCAGCAGTGTGTTGATATGTCAGTATGTTAATAGATTATATTCACAAGTGAAAATGAGTGGCAGATGTGAAAAATGTCAGGTGCCTTGATAACTTATCTGATGTCCTCATTTGTTTGTCATATTTGTGCTTGCCCTTTCTTTGCTGTTACCTGTTTTCCAAGCGGCTGGTGGCAGAAGGAGGCATTTCAGTGGTCTGTTTGGTTTACTGTTTTCTGCTAGTCAGTTTGGCAATATGGATGTCTTCAAGTGTGGAAATTTCATATTCGGAAAGCAGCTTGTAGGAGATGTGTGGAGGTTTGATTCCGTGTTTCAGCTGTTGCTTACCTTTCAGAGGAATTCATATTAATATCTGAAGGTAGTATAGAAAGAAAGACTGAAATTTTAATAGCACCATTATCTTTAGCTTTCCTCTAAATGCAGATTATTAAGTTGTAGCATGTCAAGCTTTTCTGAATAGTGGTAAGTATCATGCCAAAACTAGGTAGAGGCTGTGAACTTTTGCGAGGTACTACTCTGACACAAGACTTTGGGAAAGTACAAGGTATGAGAACAAAGCGGTTTATATTCATTAATCTAACAAAGCTAGGTTTTGTTTTCATAGCTCTGGGAAACTTGAGTTTGAGGTTTTCTGTATATAACTTCGTGACTGAGCTTCAGATTTCATTATTTTAGTACATTGCTTGTACATCAAATAATGCCTATCAAATTATCTACTTTTTGGACAATTCATATCAATCTCTGAACTTGCTTGTATTTGAACATCAGCTCCAAATGTTTTATTGAAAGTAATTTATTTATATACCTTTTAGTGTTAGTCTTTTTGTGTTGTTGGGAGGAGAGAATCATTAAGAAACATAGACATTGTTTGTGTCATCAGTATATATTGGGCCTTTTTAAATAAAGATTAATTCACTGGTGCCAGAGCCTTGGATGTCACACAAACGAAAAAGAGAGCTGGTAGTCTTGCTTTCTAATTTTTCTCTTCATCTTTGTTAAGATGGTTCCATGGGAAGATCTCCAAACAAGAAGCTTACAATTTGCTGATGACAGGTATGTGTATTTCTGCTGTGAAATATGGTGATAGTGAAGTGGGAAGTGATCCTGTTAATATTAAACTGTAGCAAAACTTCCTTTTATGTCTCATCATAAACGAGTGTTTTAGATTCCCCAGTCTCACTGGGCGCTACCTCAGTGGAATACTACATTGGAAGAAACCTTTCATGGCTATCAGTACTGAGTATGTTGTCAAGTAAAGTTAATCTAATAATTTTTGATTTAATTAATTTTTAAATTGTTATATGTGGAATTAGTTATTTCATAAAGCAAAATTTTTTTAAATGAAAACAGGACTTCTGACCAGTATTTTATAATATCCTACTTTAAATACTGGAACGGAGATTTGAAAACATTATCAAACTTCTTTTGTATGCTGTTTTAAAGAGATGGCAAAGATGTGGCTAGGTTACAGGCTACAGCTGAACCATTTTTCATTAATTTTGATGATTTAGTACTAATTCTTCTAGTTTGAGATCATTACTGGAATTTACCTTTATGGGGTTTGTATTTCTTCAAGTGTGCAGTTCTTTCTAGTTTATATAGAAATAGGTTTCTAAGGGTTTATATATATCACTAGGAAAAATAACGCTGTTGTGATGTCTTTTCAGTTGGTCAGGTGTGCAGTTTTCTTGTGAGGCCTTCAGATAATACCCCTGGTGATTATTCACTTTATTTCCGGACCAGTGAAAATATTCAGCGTTTTAAAATATGTCCAACATCAAACAATCAGTTTATGATGGGAGGCAGGTACTATAATAGGTGAGTTCTTGTAGCAAAAGGAATTATGCATATTTTGTTCTTGCATAACTTGCTCTTGATAATTATTTACTGATATGATTTTAAGACTGTAGTTTCCTTTATACTAAATATTTTCCCTACTTGCAATAGTAATTACTTTTAACTGAGCAGATTCTTACAGCTTAAATAGCTTAAGTGTAACTTGTTTCTCTTGAAGTATTTGTGCTTATTCTGCCAACCAGTTGCTTCACTCTCTAAATTGTGGTTTGAATGGATAATGTGGATCTATAAATTTTGTATCTGTAATTAAGAGATTACTCTATTTGAAGCATCTTGGAAGCTTCTACATACGTTCTTGTCTGTTTGAAAAGTGGAAAATAAAAATGCTGATTTTATCTGAGACAATCAATAAAGTTTTCAAATAATAGAAATGTGTATTTACAAGAAAGGGAAAAACACTTTCATTGTTGGAAAAAGATACTAAATTACATTGAAATATGTGTATGATTCTTGGAGCAGAAATACTGATCAGTTCGTTTAGAGTGAACAAACTTAAGATGCATTTCTTTTGCCATTGGTGCAAAAAATAGTAATTTGTACAAAACAGAAAGAAATGATGAGGTGTTTCCCCTTTTATGGGAGAAACTATCAGTACACCTTCATCTTTGATAGTATTTTTTTAGAATAGTTCTATCTGGAAGATTTTTCAGTAGTGAAAACTCATTTTTCCTCCTTAAACAGAGGTCATTGCCTGCCTTTAAAAAAACAGCTTTTTTCCAGTCCTGCTCACCTAGAACCAGGGCATTCTTACCCAAATAGAGAATTTCTGTCATTTCTGAATGGGTAGAGAGTCAGCAGCTGGTGTGTCTGAGAAAATGTCAAGGTCTCCTCGCTAAGTTCAGTGGACTTTTTCATATGATTCACTCACATGATGCTGTGAGGCTAAATAATTGGATCCTGATGAACCTATGCCCATTTCACACCCAGGCTGCTTGAATACCTTCTTCATTAATCAGTCTGGCCTCTAGCCATCCAGACAGAAAACCAGGCTAGCTGCAGGGTCAGCCTTTCATGAAGGTAAATGCTGATTTCTAGTTGCGTGGCTTAGGAGGAGGATGATAGGCCCCCCCACCCTTGGTGATGTCAAATTAATCATCAAGTTAGTGGAACTCTTAATAGTTTCAGATGGGTTTACAGCATTAAATAGTACCGTTTCAGAAAGATACTACATTGTTATTGCTTAAGATTACTTTATAATAGAGTGCTGGATCACTTGGTGTGTAGATTACATTTGTCTGAAAGAGATTCTATACAGCTGAACAGAAAACAAGATTTTAAAGTTAAGCAACAATAAATTATGACAAAGTGCTTTAAGAATTTCTTTTAGTATTTTGGTACGTAGTTTCCAGACATCTTCCTTAGTGTCAAAGAAATTTTGACACAAAGAAATTTTTGTTGTATGTTTGGGAGAATTATCCTTATACTCTTAAGATGGTATTCAGTTCAGATCTCTTGAGTGTATGAGGTTGGTAAATTTGCTGGAAGTTCAAACATATAATGAAGAAGGCAGCCTTTAGGTGCTCTATCAAGGCTTGGAATCCTAGTCTATATGTTACTCTAACTATAGAAAGAGTTTTTAAATACAACTGAGTTTATTCTTCAGCCTGTATTACAAAATTGCAGAAATTTTGCAGGCACCTGCTCCTTACACTGAGGAACTCCTAGTGGCATTTTTAGTCAAGGAAGGAAATGGTGCATTGAAGGTCAAGGTATTCATGATTTGATGAGTGAGAAAATTCATATAATATTGTTTGGTTGATTAGAAAATGTTGGTAGTAGCTATTCAACAGTGAAATATAATGACTGAGTCATTGTTTTTTGTAGTGTGACACAGTTGAAATTCTTACACAGAAAACAGCATATATGGACAGCATCTCAGTAAAAATTGAAATTAACTACTTGATTTCTCTAAAACTGAAAGAAACATTAATCTCATTTTACGTATCTGAAAAATAAAAGTACTCGTAGGAGGGTAATTTTTGTCTAGATCATAACTTTAGAGTGAAACAGAAAAGCCAACCAAGATACCTAGACATAGCTTTATTTAGAAGTTTTTGAGATTTTTTTACAGTATCAGCTATTGTTCCTGTGTTGCATACATGCCTTATTTGTATCTTTGCACACACAGCTGAGTATGCATGAACTGAAAAGTCACACTGAGTATATTTTTATCTATTTAATTACTTAGCTCTTTTTCTAGATGGCTATTTTGCATGTAAATTATTAATTTCTGTTGATATCCCTGTTACTACAGTTTAAATTTCAGTAGTGTGAAAATAAATTAGAGCCACTTAAATGCCTTGAATTTCAGCTTGTATGTGTCACTAATTCTCTCCTGAGCCTTCCAAGTGCAATTCCAGTCTGAATCTGATGACTCCCTGTAAAGGAGTGCTGCTGATAACGAATATCAGTATGATGTCCAATCATACTGATTCGACATTAGTGATGTCCAATCATAATCTGTATAAGCCCTGCTACAAACCTTTTATGTTTTCTATTCCTGTCCTCCTAGAAAGAGATTGCACTTCACTCAGAGTATGCCCCGTTCCACTTAGCTAATTACTCCAGGACTTGGAAAATCATTGCCAATGAAATCGCAATTTTTCAGATTGCGCTTAGAAAGTGGGTAATGCACATGTACTACCTGAATGTGGAAAGTGCCATGTCCTCATTTGACATTTTAAGAAAGTCATTAAAATACTTTGGAGAGTTTAGGATTAATACATTCTGAATACAGTTTTGTGAACTTTCTTGACTTCAGTATATTAGTGAATCCTCATTCTCTTCAAGTAAGATTATAATGATTAACACTAGATTTTATTAAAACTTTGTGGGAACATTTTCTGTGGTTTTATGGAAAAGCAGATTCTCAAACAGTGGAAAAATGACTATGTTTAACCTTTCAATATTCTTTTTCTTATTGGAACAGTATTGCTGACATCATTGAGCACTACAGAAAAGAACAGATTGTTGAAGGATATTACTTAAAAGATCCCGTTCCAATGCAGGTAGGATTTCATCTCTGAGCCTTTCATGTTGAAGTCACAGACTGAATCACTATCAAATCAATTTATGAACTAAATTACAGCAGAGATACTAGTGGTAGTTAAACCTAGTAGACAGTCATCAACAGTTCCAGTGTTTTCAGCTCATCTGTTTCTTTTATACATACACTTACTAAAGTCTGGCTTGTAGTCAACAGAAAGTATGGTAAGTTCTGTCTATGCTGTGAGGTGTTCGACTTTCACCCTCTGCCCCTGACTCTTTTCCTGGGATTATGCTTTGATTTAGTCGCATATTAAGGGGTACCAGTCTGCCCTTCTCAATTCTGTGTCTGAGGTTTTTCTCCTGTCACAGGAAGCCTATACACACTGAAAAACTTCAGGAGTGATTGCAGGACTGGGACTGCAGCACTTGTTCTGAAGCACACTTGCCCCATAGCAGAAGTTGATTCTAAGAGATCATGAGTAATAATACCACATCATTTAGCTTTTCATGAGCTTATAGCTAGTTAAAAAAATTATGTGCCTATTCTTTTCTTTTTCTGTTCCCAAGCTGTCTCGTTTCAGTGGAAATCAGAAATTTGCTCTTCCTATCCTTCCTGAAGAGAGTGCAGTCAATTCATACCCCATTGTGGGATCTTTTTTATTAGCATGAGCGCATTTCCTCGCTTCACCAATCTAAGCAACACAGAAGCTGATCCTGTCTCTTTGTAATGTTTTCATTGTTGCCTTGCTGCTACCAGTTCTGGTGTGAGCTCACCTTTCTTGAACATGTACCAGAACAACTTAGAATAGTACCATGTTATGTATAATTCCCTTTTCCTCTGGAAAGCACTTAACGAGTATACATGTAATTTTCTGTGGTGGGTTGACCCTGGTGAGCTGCTAAGGACTTGCACCTTTGTTTGCTCATTCCCTATTCCTGTGGAATGAGGCAAAAGCAAAAAAACTCCTGGGTTGAGATAAATACTGTTTTATAAGCAAAGGAAGGGGCAATATAAAGGCAAACACTCAGCACCTCTCACAAGTAGACTAATGCCCAGCTGCTCTCTGAGACCTCCCTGTGCCCACACACTTATTGCTGATGATGATGATAGGTGGCGGGGAATATCCCTCTGATCAATTGTCATAGTATGTCCTGGCTATCTCTGCTCCCAGCATATTGTCCAGCAAGCCACCTCACTGAGGAAGTGGACGTAGTGGGAAATAGAGAAAGTCTTGAGGCTGGGCAGGTACTAATCAACAAGAGCCAGAACACTGGTATGTTACCAATACCGTTTCAGTCACAAAACCAAAACACAGCACCTTAGGGGCTGCTATGACAGAAGTTAAGTCGATCCTGGTGAGACCAGTATATTAGCGTAGTATCACAGCCCAGTCCTCCAATGAGTGACTCATCTGTTCAATGTCTCATTTTCTGTAAGTATCTGCTATGTCGCATTAAGAGATGTATTCCTTGTTATTGCAGTCTTTCCTATACTGCTAATTGGGTTGTGTCCTTGGTGCTTCCCCATTGTTTCCTGCTGTTAACTTGTGCTAAGCAATGTGATTGGGTCAGAAAGCAAATAGGAATTCTGAGACTGCTCCTTGGAAAACTTAATCAGTAACTTTCTTCATTATACCTCTTTAATAATGGCAGTAATTCTTCATTTTAACTTTTCACATACACTAAACTTACAGTATTAATAAACTCTGCATTGACTCATTTTCCATGTGAGAGTACTTCAGATTCTTTTAACCTAGCCAAATGCTCTTGTGACTTTATTTGAAAATGTAGTGTTCAGGGGTGCAGTTAATGTTCAGCTTTACCTCCCTTCCATGTAGCACCATACTCTGTATTTTTGAGGAGGAAAAAGAATTCAGAAGTTTTGCATCATTTTAGAGTCAATCTGATGGAATTCCTGTGTATAATATAATATTTGCTTAAAAGTGTTTGTCACTAGATGTCTTGTTTTGTGCACTACTCCTTGTGCACTTACGTTACAGACATTATCTTGACAGATAATCAGGTTATTATTATCATACGTGATGTTATATGTTATAATTTCATAACATATGGTTATAGCTTCCATTGTAGGTCCTATAATCCCTGTTAATATTACCAAATTGTTTTTCATCTTGCTACTGTTGTTCTTTATCATAATTGTTGCAGATATATGCACAGGAAGAAAAGTAAAATATTATGTAAGAACCAATTCATATGTCTCTTTTAATCTCCGTGATGTCCTTACTACTTTATAGTCTTGCTTTTCTTCTTTTTTACAGCTAAAGAGCTTTTGTTCATCATCTTACTTAGTAGGGTCACACCTGGCTTGGGTTTTAGTCATATTTATTACTTGTGTTTCTAGATACTACCATTTTCTGTGAGAATTTTTTTTTCTGTTTTTTATTTCTTCCTTTCTTCTGTTGTCCTGAATTTTGCTCAGTTACAATATGTGAATTCTAAAGAGATTAATGACAGACTCTGCCACTTTGAGTCAGTTTTAATTATGATCTGCACCATTTTTGTTGCTTCAGAGTTTATCCGTGGTATCTCAGGCCTGTGAGCATTGGTAGAAGACAGTTAGAAGCTAGCTAAATTTTCAAACACTGGCATGAATTTTAACAGTGAAATCACAGTGAAAGGTCATGTTTTTTGTTTTTACATGAAAAAGACTTTGAAGAAGTTGGTCTGTATTGAAAACCCTTGTTTTCTTTCAGTTTGGGAAGTATGAAAGAATTATAGTACATTTCTAGCGTGTGTATTGTATGAAAAATGAATGCTTTAGTAAAATGCATGAGAGAACAGTAGTAGTGATTTGATAGCATTCAGTGAGATGATCGTGATCGCAACTTCATAGGATACATTTTTAATGGCAATTTCTGAGCTTAAAGTATGTTTTTCTGACATGTTTTCTAGCACCAAGAACAAGTGCTTAATGATACAGTGGATGGAAAAGAAATCTACAATACAATTCGTCGGAAAACAAAGGATGCTTTTTATAAAAATATTGTCAAAAAAGGATATCTTCTGAAAAAAAGTGAGTTATGTTTGCCTCTCTTATTTTTTTAAAGGAAGAGGAGAAGCAGATAAGGATCACAGAATCATACAGTATCTTAAATTGGAAGGGAATCATAAAGATCATGCTTCTTGCAGGTCCACTGAAAGCTAAACCACATGACTCAGAGCATTATCTAGACACTCCTTAAACCCTGACAGGCTGTGAGCATTTCCTGCATTCTGGTCCTGTTCCAAGGACCAGCCGCCTCCTCAGTGAAGAAGTTTTTCCTAAGGTCTAATCTGAAATTTCCCTGCATCAGCTTTGTTCCATTTCCTTGTGCCCTATTGTTGGTTACTAGGGAGCGGAGATTAGCACTTCCTATCTGATTTTAGTGAATTTAGTGGTACTAGAAAGAGCAGAATTAAAGTGGGCAAAAGGTTCTCGAAAGTGTGTAAGGAGTGTGAAAGATCTCTTTCCTTAAGTAGTAGATTAATAGAACAATGTATTACAGGCGGCATGAAAATTACAGGCGGCATGAAAATTTTGGTTGGCAGTTCTGAAAAAATTAGCACAGCACAAAAAGTAGGCATCCTTGTCAAAGGTGGCATTCAAAATCATGAAATTAAATACATTTTCCTAAAGTGCTTGTACTTAATATTGAACTCACTAAATTCTAGCTGATAGAGGTTTGAGAGAGCTAGAATAGTGTACATCTGTACATTCACTGCAGAGAACAGCTGGTTTAATTTTGTTATTCCAAGTCAGATTGTATGTTTTCAGTCTTAAATTTAAAATGCACAGTCTGCCATACAAAGGATGTAGTGACTTTTCAGGGTTCTAATGCTGACACAGCATAACATATAATAAGCACATTAAAAGCTGACAGCTTGACTTATTTCAGTGTAACCTTCAGTATTACCCTGAAGAATTTCCATTGAACAAATCTTTGAAGTTTTGAGGAAGCTGATTTCTTGCCGGGTGTTATATTTCTACTTTTTGGAAAAATCAGCATTAATGGACACAGAAAAATGGTATCAATAACAAGATTTCTGCAAATGACAAGAAGGATAAGTTACAGGTGGTTATCTGGATAGTGACCAAATGCAAGAAAGAAGGTATGAGTTTACATATAGCCTAATACAAGAGACATTAAAAAACCCCAAACCATCCCAAACTATACCTTCTGAACAGAATAAGGGAAGCATGTCATTTGTTGAGAAGGCTTATTCCGAGAGGTGTAGAGAGATGTCATGGAGTAAGGAATCCAATGGGAATGACTTGGAAAAATCAGGCTAAAAGAGGCAAATTGGAGTACTCTCTTGTGGAGAGGTGCACATAGTGTATATGGACTAAATATAATAAAACTACTCTTCCATCTAGGAGTCATAGTATAATAAATGAGTGTTACATTTGTATTTTGAAAACAATGTTGCTACTAGTTTATTGAGGCCCCAGTGGATTTATGATGATTAAAGTGTAAAATAAAGGCTGAAAGTTTTTTCTAAATGGTACTCTGATTTAAGCATTAATTTGTTGCAGAATGCTCCTAATCTGTTGTAATTCAAAGAACCTTTATCTGCAGCAAGTGGAACCAGCCAAATTCTTGCAAACTGTTGTGTTTGCAGTTGATTCTGATTTAAGTTTGCATATAAAATGTTTCCATTTCTGTTCTTTAGCTGTAAGTTTTAAGGTATTGTAATGCGATCAATGCTCAGAGTTTAAGAGTAATGCTGAGAGTCCATTTCTAATGCCGAGAGTCTATTTCTTTAAAAAAAAAATCTAGTGAAGGGGTCCACACTGTCATTATTTGCAATCCATGTAACACTGAGAGGAGTTTACTGCTGGAGCCACTCGTATGCACTTGCATAATGCTGTTGAAAGTGCTGAGGATGTTTGAAGAATCTTTGCAACTCTGCCTGCATCTGTGAACAGGAATTGATTTTAGTCAAATGTTCTATAAAATTGAATGTGCATACTGATGTTACAACTCAAGCATGATTATCTGTACACTGTTCTCTTTGAAATTTGACAGAAACTTTACTGCCCTCTTCTGTTTTCTTAATTTACAAAATTTACTTGTTGTTTTAGACAGTAGTGTAACCATTTGCTTGATTCTTGTACAGGTAAAGGAAAGAGATGGAAAAACTTGTACTTTATATTAGAGGGAAATGATGCCCAGCTTATTTATTTTGAAAGTGAAAAACGAGCCACAAAACCCAAAGGACTAATAGACCTTAGTGTGTGTTCTGTCTATGGAGTACATGACAGTTTATTTGGCAGGTAGGACATCGGGTTTTTTTAATCCTATTGCACCAAGAGTTAATAAGATAAAGAATTTTTGCCAATTCTAAAAGTTCTACATTATTTTGGTAGGTATTTGAAAGCTAGCTTGGTTAGAAGTCTGTCCTTTTCTATTTAAAAACAACTATTTTGTTTGTAGTATACTAGATCATATAAGTGAATGTCCTCAGAGATTGTTTTTGCACAATTGCTATACTCAGAGTTACTTACACATCAAATCTTACTTACTGTAATATTTTGATATTCAAACTATGCTGACCACAATGGACATGATTATCTGCAAGAAAGTTGAGAATCAGAAGTCTTTTAGATATCACTAGAAATTAAGAAGAGAATTTATGTATTTTTTCATTGGTAGTTACAAAAACAACTCCACTGACGTGTATTACAGAACTTTATAGAAAGAATAACTATATTTACTTACATAATAAGTGCCAGAAGTTAGAAATTCTGGCTATTCTACAGATCTTAATATTTATTGAAAAATTACATATAGTCAACTTCTAGTTACTTTGTGAAAAAACTAGAGAGAGATGTTTAATATTAGTGGCATTTCTTGATCTACAAAGACTGATGCTTTGCTCTGTCTGTTTGTGGGTTTTTAAAATCTTCATTATAATTTTGAAAAAAACTCCAGCATCTAACTATTGGAATGAGGAGCACAGCTATAGATAATTTTTTAAAAGTACTGATATGTGTAGTTGACAATTAGGCAGGAAGCTTTGGTATATATTGTCAGTATATATCAATCAATAAACATTCTGTTTCTTTCTCTTAAATACCGTTTAAGAAACCCTGTTTTGTGGGTTGGAGCAAAGTTGGGTGCTAGGTGGTAGTTAATAGGTGTGTAGGAGGACATGGGTGGTTGTAGCAGCTTAGGAAGCTGTTAGTGAGAAACTGCTGTTGAGACAAAGTTCCTCCTGCACTCGAAATAGCTGATAAAAAACTGTCTCTTCCCTTTCTTCAGAAGTACAGTGAAGTCTGTACTTCTGCAGCATTTAAGAGGTTAAGCATTGTAGTGGTTTGTGTCAAATACATTCGAATATTTTGTATGATATTTGTATGATCTGGTACACATTTTACTGGTCATGAGAGCTGTGGGACACGGTCATATAGGGGATTCCTTAGGTTAATACTGTTTCCTGAAAGAAAAATCCTTAATGTATGATTAACTGTTTGTGAAATAATGCTGAACTTAAGCTGCTTTTAAACTCTCTAAGAATAATCCTTGTCGACAAGTGTTTTTTTGCCTTAACTGTAAACTAGCTTACATCCCTGTTGAATACGCATCATTCTAAAAACCTGTCAATATTCTGAAGCAGGCTGCATGTACTGTAGTTCTCTTAAAATGACACAATACATTCAAAACCAAAATGCAGTTTTTGAAGATCTGATAAATCTTGTTCGAAGTCTTCCTCTTTCCATTTATGATAGTTATTATGGTAACATGTAGGTGAACAAAAATGGATGCAATTATTCAATGCACCTTATAGACAAACAGGAGAAATCTGTTAGTTCAGTGTAAACTTTTTTTTTTTTGGCACAGATCAAGTGAAGGTGTCTGTTAATATGTGAAGATTAAATAAACTTAATTTTTGTTGTTTTTTTTTTTATTTTTAAGGCCAAACTGTTTTCAGATAGTAGTTCAGCACTTTAGTGAAGAGCATTACATCTTTTACTTTGCAGGTGAAACTCCAGAACAAGCACAGGTGAGATATTTTATTTGCTAAGTGTAAAAATGTAACTTTTAATATTGTGTCTTTCAGTGATGTTGCCCTTCTAAAACAGGAAGCAAATGTATCACAAATATTTAGTGGTTATAAAGCAGGTGTTAAAATGAACTGGTAGCAGATCTCTGAGTGGGAAGGTTGGTGCTGGAAATCTAGCGCCTGTATTATCTGTTCTTCAGGGTTTCAGTTTTGCCAAATTGCAGTCAGGTCCCATGCGCAGAACTTCTATTATTTTCTGTTATCTGTTTCTGGAGAACATACATGTCTTTTGACATAGTTTGGTTGAGAAGAAAAAAATTATTCTCCAGGTCTTTTCCATGTTATAAAACACAGCATAGTAAGTGAGAGTTCTACTTCAGAGTGAAATAAATAAAATGATAATGCATGTATGTGTGCCCAGTGACCAAAGTTAATTGAACTGCCTTTTCCTGTTATTTGCCATGTATATAAACTGGCATAGTTTTTGGCTCTGATGATGCACATTGTCAGGTTTTCTGGGTTTATATGGTATCTTTAGTTACTAGCTCTCTTTAGAGTTATGTTCACTGATTAAGAATTGTAGGATAGAAGCCTACTTCTGAGAAATTATTTTACCCATAGATTATATCTAAAATGATACAGTGTTCTTGTTTAAGTTTCAAGCTTTGCAAGTTCACAGCTCTTATGTATATGTTGCATTAGAAGTCAAGCTTTGCATTTGACGTTATTATGAAAGCTTTTTGGAGCACTCATAACAGACTGTATTCACCAGAGCATGAAGTCTATATACATATAATATTTTTTGTGTGCTGTATATAAAGGAAAGCACAGATTTTCTTTTTAAATTAATGCCAATTGTTAAATTTGCAGAGATGACATAAGAATTAAATAGTGGAATTTGTCATACAACTGTCAGTGTACTGTCTTTGAGAAGCAGTATGCTGTTATCATAATTGAGAATAAATAAATTCCATTCTCCTTAATTTTTGTTATATGTGTAAAATCTTTCATTTTCTAAAAAGTAAAATATTTAAGAACACGTAGAAGACAGAATATCCTATTTTGTTTCCTGAACATTTTGTTTAATTTGGTTTTCAAAGTGCTTAACAAGCTGTTCACTGTTTACACAGAACACAGTTGTTACAGGTTTCTTTATAATATGGTTTTGGCCCAGAAAAGTTTACAAATATTTATCTTTTGAGAAAACTCAGCTTTCTTTACTTTCTGACATTTTATAGAAAAATAGAAACATGGTGGGGTGTAGCTGAAAGCTTTTCCTTGGAAGGATTTGAAAGCTGAAGCCTAACTCACAAAGCTCAGAATAGATGCAGTACATATTCCTGTATTTTTAAGATGTGGAAAGTGCTGTGAAGAATGAAGAAGTGTTGTGAAGGTTTCAATGACATTACTAAATTGTACTTTGAGAGTAGATCGCAGATGTTTGAGATACTGAATGAAGAGAAGACTGTTGGTCAAAACCTAAATTTTGTGCTTTGGAAGAATTGTACAGGATATAATGGTTGGGAGACAGTAACTAGTGAATGAGGCTATAATACATCTTCCACCTTCCAAAGACAAACTGGAAAATGTTGGATATTGGATATATGCTTTATGTTTCTCTGTTAATTTGTTTGAAGTATACATTGTTGTGACTGCAATATGGGAGTACTGGAGAAAATAGTCAGACCAATTTGGCTTGTTAAATGCAATTTTCTCAGAAGCAAACAACTTTTTCTTAATGTTATATACCATTTGCAATTTCATGTAGTATCACTACACTGGAAAGTTGGCAAAGGTCACATTGTATATCCATTGGTAATGCTTGATAATTCTAAAAAAAAAAGGTTCAGCTTTGCAAATTCTTTATGAGGTTTTGCTTAGTAATGATAATAAATTTGCTTTAATATTCAGACTTTCGTACTATGGAATTACAGAAAACTTAGGTATTTGCCAAGCTAAAGTGAAAATTCAGATACTTTTTGCAGTCTGTTCCACTGCAAGAAGCTGTATCTGACTTGGTTTCATTACATTCTTCTGCATTTTTCTTTCTTAGGACTGGATGAAAGCTCTGCAGGTGTTTTGCAGTTTAAGAAAAACCAGTCCAGGAACATCAAATAAACGTCTGCGTCAGGTGAAGCTGATATTGTGGTGTTGGAGGTGCATGTGGAGTATTTGGCCTCCTCTGTGCAAAATTATATTAATAAGTCTCAGAATTTTTCCTTTCAATAGTAGAAAATCCTGAATAAAAGTCTAAAAAGTCAGCAGCTTTTCGAATAAGCCTTATATGGGAAATTTAAAAAATTCGTATGACATGTAAACAAAAAAAAATCTATGACACATTTTATTTACATTTATTTACATTTTATTTACATAAAATGTAATTATTTAGCTAATTATATTAATTTTATGTAACAAACACATGCTGAGCCAAGCTTGTTTTAATTTCTTTTGGCCTCTTGAAAGTGCCAATATGTGCCAGAATTTCTTCAGAGAGAGGGCAGTAAGTCTTAAATAGCTATGTCTGTAATGATTGGAGAATAACAGGGAAATACTTTAAGAATTCCTGATATGATTTAATCTTAAGAATATTGAATATAGTAATTTGTTACAGGCTAAAATGTGAATAAAAAGTAATAAACCACAACTGTTTTGTTGTGAACATTAAAGAAGTTTGGATACTTCTGAATAAATGAACTAAATTAGGTGAATTTACAGATAAAGTTATAGTTGCAGTTGAGTGCTTCAATGTGCAAAAGCCAAACAAAAAGGGAATTATTTTTTCAAAAAGCAGAGACAGTGTTTATCTGCATAAAATAATACAATGTAATGTGTTGCACAACAGAATTTTTACATAATCTGTTACAACATCACCAAATAATAAACCACTGTGTTTGGAATTGTCCATGGCTCTTATTCAAAGTGCCAGTCTTCCATTTCAGTAAAATTTTCTATGTCTGAAAAAGTTGTTATTTGCAAATCCTAATGCCTCAAAAATTATTTTAAAATAAAAATCCAAGATGCCTTAAAAACATGGGTGTGGATATTTGTTTTCAGTAGTTACTTGAGTTACTCTTGCTTCCTTATGCTTCTTAAATGTTCCAACACCTTTTGTTTTTAGTCTTCTAATAAGGAGTTTGGTATTCAGTATTCACATATTAACATTAATCCTCTGCTTAGAGGATTAAAATAATTTATTCATGTGCTTTGTATTTTTAGCAACAAAAAATAAATAGTTTATCTTCTTTTCAGGTCAGCAGTCTCATTTTGCATGTAGAAGAAGCTCATACACTCCCAGTAAAGCATTTCACAAATCCATATTGTAACATCTACCTGAACAGTGTCCAGGTAGCAAAAACACACATCAGGGAAGGACAGAACCCTGTGTGGTCTGAAGAATTTGTCTTTGAGTAAGTTTTAATTATCTCGAATTAGTGAATTTCACTTTTAATTTGTATTGGATTTAAGCTTCTTAAGATTTGTTTATGGTTTTACAGTATTTTAAAAAAATGCTGTATATGTGCTTACACAGCAGCAACCTTTCAAACAAATTCTGCATGGGCAGAATTTTCTGTAGGCACCTGTCTTTGCTATTATAAGTGGCTGATAATGATAACTCGGGATTGAAATGAAATTAGGAAAAGCCTAAATGCCAGCCATGTATAGTATTAACTGAGGCTTTCTGTCTTTTCTCCTAGTGATCTTTCATCTGATATTAATAGATTTGAGATAAGTCTTAGTAACAAAACAAAGAAAAGTAAAGATCCAGATATATGTAAGTATTTTTCTGTAAAAGATGGTTATACATTGCAGCAGTGGATACTTTGAGTGGTTATCATTGCCTTTGTCACAAGAGAATGAAGTAGTTTTTTAGGTTCACCATACTGCCTGTGTATGTTTTTGATGTCTGGTACTGGCTTTTCATTAATGTTTTTATAATGAGAACTTTCACTGATTTTAATCATAAAATGCACTATACTCTAGTTCTCTATGTCTGACATAGCTCTGCTCTATGGTAATTACTGCTTGATAATGACTGTGCTTATGAAAATCAAGAACAAAGAGAAATTTTCTATATTAGTCTGCTCCATAAAATATTAAGTTCCATGGAGTCTGACTACATGGACTTTCTTTCCAGGTTTTTGGCTGCTTCCAGTGAGACAGGGAAAGGTGCAATTCTTTATTAAAAAAATAACCTGGCAGTCTCTGAAGAAACCTTCCCCTTTATTCTTTCCATTTTACCTCATCTGTCTTCTTCCCTTATTACCACTTAAATCTGAAGTTATCTCAATATCACTTTGAATGGGAAAGAATCTGTATTTTCTTCTCTGCGTGTTAGCCAGACAGGTGCTTCTTTAATGTGGTTTTCTGTTCCAGCAAATCAACAGCAAGGTGGTAGAATCTTATCAGCTTCCTAGAAAAGATAGAGTTTGAAGAATGTGAATTTGATGCTGTTAGGTAGAATTTTTTTTTAAGGTCAGGTCTCTTCCCATACCATACTTTCAGTTTTCTTTTTTTTTTCTTTTTTTTTTTTTGTGGTTTTGTTTTTTCCCCTGTTCTTCAGTTTATCTTGTTTCCCAATATACTTGTTCTGGAGCACCCTCTTTGCTCCTTGCTGGGCAGGATGGCTCTCCCTGACCTCTTCAAATTTGTTGCAAGATTTTTTTTTTCCATTTTGTTCTGAGCTCTCTGTTCCAAGACAGTCAGAGTATATATAATCTAGTGCAATTGTTTTCATTTTGCATGTATTGTATTACTGGTCTGTAACTTGGACCAGTGCTAATTTATTGATTTTTGGTTTTCTAGGGTTTCTTAAGTTCTGTAGGGAAACCTTAGCCAAAGTATTTACAACTCATTTTGCATGGTCTTATAGAAACTGATTCAATTTCAGATCTCCTTCTCTCACTAGAAAAGTTTCTGCATAGCAGGAGGAATAAAGATACATCCTCTCTGACAGACTAAGGGGCTATAATTGCAGTTGTGAACTTGGTCTTGAATTCATTTGAGCTGGAAAACTGATTACCTATCTACACTAAAGATTTGGTTAGGAAAAGAATCTTAAAAGGGTAATTCTTGAGAGGGATACTTGAGAGAAAGTATTTTTGTAGTTTCCTCCTCTCTGCCCAGATTAAGGAGATGCTGTTAGTTTTGTGAATTCGGGCGATGGAAGACTTCCTTTTCTAGGTCAGTGGCAGGATTGGCTAAATTTCTTTACTGCAGTTACCTACACTCTTAAAGCATAAGCATAATCCAGCATAACTCTTTTATTTTGAGATAAAGATTACACTAAATCAACTTGAATGAACATATGCCTCTACTTACATCTCGAGCCCTACAACGTATGTGAAGTTTACTAGCATAAAATGAATTAAACCACATTTTCTCGGACATACATTCTGTTGCACCTCCAGAATAAACTTGTAACTCTTCAGAAGCAAGATAACCGGTTCCTTTCCTTAACCAATCATCTTTCCTTTCCTTTTCAGCCACAGATGTTACCTGTGGAATGCTATGAAGTGGCAGTTTTGTACAGCTGATGCTGTTCATCTTGCCAGTTATTAATTGGGTTAACTCACCTTTTCTGCTTGCTTTTCCTTCCGTGTAATGCAGATTAAAGGTCACTGCTTTGTTCTTTCATTGTAACACACAAAACCTAGATACCAAAGTAATACATGAATGAAGGCTAGCTTTTCAGTATTTTGAAATATTTCCTGAGTTTTCAGGTCTTTACTTTGAAGTTTGTCTATTATGAATATTCCATAGTTACTTTAGAGTTTAAGCATTCCATATGGTCAGAAATGATACTAAACAGTTCAACATCAATTGCATCAATTATATTCACTTTTATTTATTTCTCTAACTGTAAATTGCTTAAGGACTTACTCAAATAAATATATAACATGGCTTGAAAAATCCAAAGTCCTAGAATTTATTAGTAGACTTCCATCTGCTACTATTGACAGTTGAATTAGTTCAACCATAAAGTGTTGAACTGGAGTGGAGATTCTGGTTTGATTTTGCACTATGGTGGTAATTTCAAATTAATTGATGTTGAGAAGAAGTCTGTTATTGAAAGGAGCCTACCAATTCAATGTAACATTAGAAACAGGAAAAAAGTCCTACTACTTTAACGTAATTTAATATAAATTATGATAACTCTTCTGCAGTCCTTGTACAGATATTTGTTATGATTTTTTTTTAAATCAAGGTCAAGTCATATTATTTATATTATAGCTATGACGTGCTACAATAACCACAAGGAAAAACTAAGTCATCAATTTATTCTAGGTTCTGTAGTTCATTCACCATTCCTCTCACTGTGGTACATGTGCTTTATATGTACAAGCAAATAAGAAGGAAAGCATATTGCTTAGTTGTGGATACTGAGCTTGGATGCCAGGGAGAAGTATTCTAAGAAAGCAAATTTATTACGTAGTCTGATGACATTCCACACTGGTGATAAGTAGCAAGTGGTGATATATTGTTTTTCATGCTGTTTAACTGATATAAATGCATTAACTTTTATCAGTTCATCAGCTCCAAAGAATATGAAGGAGGCAGCAGGATTGTCCTGAATGAGGCATTGTAAATATGATCTTCTTCTGTTCCAGTAATTAATTATATCCTGCTATGTATTGCAGCACTGGGGCGATGAGAAACCTGCTGGAGCTGTTGACAATTTCTGCAAGGCAGATTGGTGTACTGGCTTTGCAGAAATGAAAGAAAAAAAAAAAAAGCTCTTGGTTTTATGTGTTTGTTTTTTTTTTTCACGTAAGGAAAGTAAAAGCAAGTATCTTTGCCACGGAAAGAGAGGGTGTTTGACTGAGATGTGCAGACTGATTGGCTAAATGTAAAACTAATTTCAGACTCCTTTTGGAGCATGGTGGATGTTTCACAGGCACAGTGTGGCCTCTGAAAGTGCCTGGGCTTTTCTTTGTGGAAAAAAACCCTCCATTCAGGAGCACATATTCCTGCTCTGGATGGGCCTGTGTTCTGCTGCACCAGACTTCAGCTGCAGTGCAGGTCATTGCTTGGCAATTTCAGTGTACCAGCATCCCGGTTAATGATTTAGCTATTCTTGAGCTGACTTTCATTACCTAGTCAGCAAGTGCTTGGGAACACTATTTAATCTAATACGCATAAACTGTTACTTATACTGGAGTTATTATAAAAGTAATATGTATGTCAGTGTTTGGGAATATTGAAGGAGCACTCTTAATAATAAATAGGAGCAGACCTTGATGGTGGTGTCAGTGCAAGGCTGGAAAGGGAGTAGTGAACTCTAAAGATTTAACCTGTATTTTAGTTTCTGATTGTTGTCTGGATTTGCACATTACAAGGAAAGACATGTCAAGATTCCGTTGGCATTTTTGAATTTATATATAGACATTCTTTACAGATTGCCATATATCTTCTTGCAGTTTACAGGACACTGTTAAACCACTGAAGAGAAAATTAATCCACTCATATATTGATAAAAAATTTTTTGTTTACTCTTGCTGGTACTTTTTTTCCCAAAATAAGATGAAGTGCTGAAAACAAAACTATTTTTTTATTTAATAGTAACATTGTTTTGGTGGATAATGTACCTGAACAACGCTTTTTTTCCTTTTAAGTGTTCATGCGTTGCCAATTAAGCCGATTACAAAAAGGACATGCAACAGATGAGTGGTTTCAACTCAGTTCCTATGTACCATTAAAGGGTATTGAGCCAGGATCTTTGCGTGTTCGAGCACGATATTCCATGGAGAAGATCATGCCAGAAGAAGAGTACAATGAGTTTAAAGAGGTATGAACTGATGTTTACCATCCATGGTTTAACTGTCAAAACTAATACTTTCATTGGTTGAGAGGGATCTCAGTAATACTGGTTGATGTAATCAAATAATACTTTTAAGTGACAGCTGTATATATAGAGATATGTAATATAATATTTTTCCAAAGCTGTTATATGTTTTTCTTTCAGCTTATACTCCAGAAAGAACTTCATGTAGTCTATGCCTTATCAAATGTTTGTGGACAGGATAGAACACTGTTGGCTGGCATTTTACTGAAGATTTTTCTTCATGAAAAGCTTGAGTCCTTGTTGTTACGAACACTAAATGACAGGGAGATAAGCATGGAAGGTACTGCACTAAATCCCACAAAAGTTTACTGGAATACTGGACAGCTGGGGAGGAAAGGGTTCCGGTGCTGTCTCGTTTTTTCTCCTCCTTTAGTTGCAGCTTATGTCAAAGAATAACTATGTTCTTCCTCTGTTTTTGATGTCTCCTTTTTTCAGTTTTTCTCTTTCCAATTTCTTTTTTCAGATGAAGCTACTACCTTGTTCCGTGCCACCACTTTAGCAAGCACACTTATGGAGCAGTATATGAAAGCCACAGCAACAAGTTTTGTTCATCATGCGCTAAAAGATTCCATATTAAAGATCATGGAGAGCAAGCAGTCCTGTGAGGTGATACCTTAAACTGTGTTTTTAAACATTTTTGGTTTGTTGACACAATAATCCATTAGTTATTAACTGTTGTATTTACATTAGGTATTAGTTGTAGATACATTTAATAATTTTTTAGAACTAGAGATTTTTACATCAGAAATTCAGGAACTGAATTCATTAAGAGATATTTTTATATTTTTTTCCTGGATTTTGGCTGCAAACATTATTCATAGTAGGACTTACTAAGTTTTATAATCAAAATTTCTTTTAATTATTTAGCAGGCATTCTGCAGCAGTTACTGAATGTCCTCATATAGGTAACTCAGTTTGAACTCAAGATATTGTAGAAGTCAGGATTTGAACTTACATTTTAATTGTAAAATTCCATATTAAATGGTTGTTACTGATCCTGAAACTTTCTTAAATGATCCTCCTAACTCCTGTGTTTCACTTTAACTTCATTGTGGAAAAGATGGGAGTCATCAGAAATTTGGATTGAAAGAGACAAAAAGTAACTCAGATGAAAAAATGGTGAATATCCAAGCTGATGAAAGCCAGATATGTATATTAGAACTTAAAACTGTTGCTTTGCATTCCCTGACAAATTACTGAAACATGATTGAGTTCTTCAAAAAACTTGTATAGCAGCAGAATATTTCATTTGCTTTGAAACAGTACTCAGTGTGTAATATTGAGAAACTATATACATATGTAGTTCTAGATACAAGAATAAACATATTCTTTTTCTGTTTTATTTAGTTAAATCCCTCGAAGTTAGAAAAAAATGAAGACGTAAACACTAATTTGGCACATCTACTTAGTATACTTTCAGAATTGGTGGAGAAGATATTCATGGCTGCAGAGATACTGCCCCCGTAAGTTTGCACTTTTCTGTTCACATTTATATTTGAAAATTTGTGTTTCCATGAATAACATTATACATTAAAATTATGTTCTTACTGATTTATCTTAGTATTGCTGTATAGACACAGAGAAAAATAGACAGGGAGATTTCTGGCAATTAATAGTGTTTTACAAAAGCCTCTGACTGGCACGTTTGGTTTTCTTTTAAAAGAGAAGCTACTAGACTCAAGAGATCAGGGACAAAATAATAGTAAAATAATTAATCTTTTACAAAAAGGTAGAAGACAGTGGTAGCTAGCAGACAGTGACATGTATTTGTCAGTCTTTCTCCTCTGAGAAAGATGGAATTATTAACAGCGTATTAAAAGTACAGGTAGGTAGTAATAGTGATACCATTCTATGCCTGTTTTGGTCTGTTAGGGAAGTGCAGAGGCCATTTTTTCCCCACTTCTTTTAATTCATAAAATAACTTGTTTTCATACCTCAGATTTGAATAATCTAATAAAAAGTGGATAGTACAGATTTTCCTTTCATAGTGTCATTGTTTTTTAAAGTATATGAAAACCTCAATTTTGAGTCATTAGAGTAGCATGGAATTTTCTTTTGTGTTCGTGCTGGCAAGGTCAGCATTGAAAATTGCTGTCCTTTTAAGTTTATGATACAGTGACCAACATTTTGTGAAATACACCACAGAGGTTCTTTTATTTTTCTTTTAATGGGAGAGAACTATTGCTGTGGTGCTTAACTTTCTTATCTTTTTTGACTGTGTGTCATGTATGGAGACAATAGCTTTTGCTTAGTTAAGAGAGAAACGAAAAGAAAAATCAGCCATCAAAGTGGTCTTTTTTCAAAAAGGGAATACTACTTAAACAGTTACAAAACATTGAATGCACATCCAAATGATCAAAGAATTGCAGAGAATAGTTTTTCCTTGTTATTTATAAATTTACTTTTTAAAACAACTTAAAATAGAATTCTTATAAATTTGTTAACTTTGAGTTAATTTATGATTTAAAGATTTGTCTCAGCTATTAATATAAAGTTGATAATAAGAAGAGGTTGGTCTGACCAGCTTTTTTGATTCTGCAAGTTTAATGGAATGAGTAATTAGCTACTGTTTCTGCAGGACACTGAGGTATATTTATGGGTGCCTACAGAAGTCTGTTCAAAACAAATGGCCAGCTAATACTACCATGAGAACCAGGGTTGTTAGGTAAGTTACTTGTCAACCTTATTCCAGAAATATTTCTTTAAGTATTGTTGGAAACATACTTCAGTATCCTTATCTATGTTTCTTCAGTGACAAAACTGTATGAACTTACACAGGTTACTGCAGTGTTTTAAGATATTTATGATGATGAAGCACAATGTCCCAGTTAAAGACTGAGCTTTCTGGATTCTTAGTCTTGTTCTTAGAGTCTTGCCAGAATAAAATGATGTAGTATAGAGGTCAGTAGACCTTGTTTTAATTTTGAATTTACATAACTACAGCCCAATGATGTTGATATATTCTGGAGTTCCTCTGAAAATGCTGCTGGAGGTTAAATAACTTGGTTCTTCTGAACTCACACCAGCCACCAAAACTCCAATCTCCATTATTAAACTAGCACAATACAAAACTAACTCTAACTCTGTCCATTGCCAGGGCAGGTCAAACAAAAACCTTTGACAAAGCTGTGGTCTTGACACTACTAAACGTGGCAGGGATTTTAAGGGTATCAGAGCCCCAGCTTTCCTTTCTGTGGTGCCACGCAGTTGTATTGTTAGCAGAGGTTAATCTCCCATGGAGGGATCTTTCGGAGTATTTGTCTTTGGCCTGTATTTATCATTTTGACACCAGAAGCCTTATGTGTTTCATACTGTGAAGCGGCATTGCCTTCAAATGGAGACTGCTCCTACTTGAGAGCTCCTTTTACTCTGAGGGGCTTAGCTGCTGGAAGGCTGTAAAGGTCAGTAGTGAATTGTGTATCTCTGACTGTTCATTCTCAGCTCCAAAAAGGACCATGTGGCTTTCCTTGGTGAACACACAGTTCACTTTCAGAGTTTTCCCAGTGGTCTCCACTGGGATGCTAAAAATATTTTATCACTTGCTTTTATGGTGTTCCATTTTCACAAGTGGATACTAGAGATTTCTCTTTGGAGTGCAGTTTCACAGCCTTCTGTGATGTTTATTAACTTCTGTTGCGCTATTTTTGGTTTAAGAATAATTCAGTATTCAGAGCCAGATGGATAGTTTTTGGTATCTGGGTATGTTCTATATAGTATCAGTCATAATGTGCTACCATTTCTCTCTGGTTTAAAACTCCCATATAGATATTTTCTCATTCCTAATTTAGGCAGTTTGACAAAGGTAAGGAATATCAGCTCTTCCCTATCAGCAGGGTCTCTGCTAGATGTGTACCTTGCTGGCCTTCAAATTTGGGCACTTTTAAAAGAGTGACTGACTCCAAGACTTCAAAATTAATTACTGACTTGTAGCTTTGAATTCTCACCAGAAAAAGTATTTTAGCTTAACCTCTGGCCAAGAACTGTTTTTTTACCAGCCCATTACTTGTGAAACAAGTTTCACAAGTGAGAATTTAGAGATAAGATACATCTATAACAGAACATACTAGATATCTTGGACTTAACGGAAGTTGCGTCAACCTCACTACTGTTTTTCACTTTAAAGAAATACGGGCATTTCCCTAACTGTGTCCTTTACAACAGGCAACATTACCTTCCTCCTTTCATTACGATTTAGGCTCTGGTATTGCTGTGGTGAAATCCAGCCTGCTGGTGGTGTCCAAGGACAAAATTACAGATGTTTTAGATTGATTTAATTAGTTGGTATGTCAGTTCATTATACAGCAATTAGCTGGAGCTGAGGTTAACCTGAGTGATGACTTTTACCTCTGGTATTAAGAGGAAAATAGATTTTTCTCATGCTGCTGAAGCCTATTCTGGGTTCCTGTTGAATGAATTCCTAGTTCTGCAGTTAGAACAGAGCACTCTTTTTCCTCAGCTTTTAAAATGGCAGCAATTCTTTCATGGTGGAAAGTAGCAGCTCTCCAATTTTTCTGCTGAAGTGTACTATCATCAGGATAATGGATCAGCTGAAGCTGACCTAAGGGTGTGTTGTGCCAAGACAGATCTTTCCTCCAGCTTACAGTGGCTTGGGAAAGTGGCCGGCTGTGAGATGGGTATCTTGCAGTAGCAGACAGTGGGGAATTTTTGGGAGGTCGGAGACCAAGGGTGGCACCTTTTTGAGGCAAGCATGGTCTGGGATTGGCTTCATTGTTACTTGGCAATTAATTTTTTCCTACATGATTTCAACGGGCCGTTCACCTTTATTGGGAAATCAGCATGCCTCTTCTTTCAGATTTCATTGCAGTTGATAGAATCGTAGCATGATGATCCTGATTTATATTTTTACACAGCACAGGCTAGTTTCCTGGTGTTTGTCCCAACAAGATCCCGCATTAACTTTATTCCTAAAAGACTACACAATTTTACTTTCATTTTCTAATGGTTTTGAACAAAATTTTATTTCATTTCAGTGGCTTTGTTTTTCTTCGACTGATTTGTCCTGCTATCCTGAACCCAAGGATGTTTAATATCATCTCAGGTGACTGTGTGCTTCAGATCGAATCTATACTTTATGCAGCAGGAGACATGAAATCACTGTAGTATCTAATGTAGCAAAATAGGAAGTTTTTTTGAGTGCTATATTTCAAGTCAAGTTATCCATGTCATTTGGCTAACTTCTTAGGGCATATGTTTTTCATCCTCAAAGGCTTGATTGTGGATATCCCAAATAGAATTTTTAAAGTCCAAAAAACATCCATTGTGATATTTTGTAATAAAATTTTGAGTCAAATGTTTTAATATATTTTAGCACTGTAAGAAATATAATTACAGGAACTTCAGATGTCACTTTCAATACAGTGCAATGCCAGAGTTAATAGCTGAATGCAGTGGCATCTCTGAAATGTACAAGTTATATAAAGTTGGTATGTGTGTCTACAGAGCTTGGAATGCATTTGTGCACCTAGAAATTTTTTCTTGAACAATTTGTTTGAATGTCTTGCTTAGTTGGTTTCCAGCCATTAGAGTGGTGTTTTGAATCATTGAATAGTTGATCTTAGATATAGTATCTTAAAGATGAGAGAGGGATGGTATTCAGAAAGGCTGAAAAATACGCAATACTGGAAAAAATAAAAAAATCTGGTTCAAAAGATCTTTTTTCTTTATTCAAAGACAGTTTTTAAGACAATGTGGCTTGTTTTTCTGTCATCAGTCTTTAAACTACTAAATGAGAAGGACTGTGTCAAACGAAGTTCCTTTCTCTCACACAGTAATCATTTCTGTCCATGCTTTGGAGAAAGCATTTGAGAAACATGGCCTGGAACAAGTGATTATTTCTTTGGCATTTTATTATCTTTGGGCAGTTTGCAAGTTAGGTACCTCCTAACTTGGGTTGCACTGTGACTCAGTGACTGCAGGTGTGAAGAACTACTTAAAAATTTAAGTAATGCCTTTTGAGCTTGACCATTACAATCCTGCTGAGTTACCTCCCTCTAGTAGGGTACCATTCTTGACTACTGCTAAGGGAAACTCAGAGACCATATAACCCTAAAACCCTGTCAGTGGAATGTTTACAGCCAGGCCATTTACCTTAACTGGAGAGAAAAGTAATTTTCCTTTTCCAACATCACTTGTTGGAAAAGGAGGTTCTGACTGACTTCAGCGGTTAATGTGATGTATTTATAGTCACAGTCATTACAGACTAGAGTTTCATTGAAATACAGGCTATGACTGCATGTAACATTCACTTTGTTTTCCTGCTGCCAGTAACTTAAATAATTGTCAGTGCTCACTTATGTGAGTATAAGCAGATAAGGAAAATGTAAACTTTCTTTTTTTTTTTTTAATTTCAGAGGTTTTAACAAGTAATCTTATTTTCAACAAAACTCCTCAAGTTTTGAGCAAATGGTTGTAATTTCACGTATCTCTTATTGTTTTGCCTTATTGTTGTGTGTGCTACTTTTACAGAAAATACTATCAGATTAACATGGCTTTTGGACATTGCAAAAGCAATATATTTAACTTTACCAAGTGACTTCTTTCACATGCAGTTGTTTTATATTTTAAAAAAATCAATAAAATATGAATGGGGAAAGACTTTAATGTGACTGCTGTTAATTTTAAATTTAATGGCCACTGACTCTCTACTTTTTATTCCTGCCAGATTCTCCTTCCCCCACTGCTGCAAGAACACTGACGCTGGTCGCCAAGTCTGTGCAGAATTTAGCAAATCTGGTTGAATTTGGAGCTAAGGTGAATATAATTTTACAAAGAGAACAACCTACAGAGAACTGTGCTTCCAGTACACCTTTCATATGGTCCTGTTCAATGCATGCAAAAAATTTGTTGCTATTTTCTCATGCAGAACCTATGACTTTCTCTTTTACCCTGCATTTATCACTTGTTAGATTGACGTTTTCTTTGGTAGAGCATTCAAAGCTCTCCTGTTTACACTATCATACTGCTAGACATAATGAAAGCGATAAGTCAAGTGTACTTACTGCACTAATAAGCCCAAGCTTTCAGTAAAGTTTCTATTAAAACACTAAGAGAATGCCAGCAGTGACTGGTCTCAATTTCCAGGCTAAAAATACATCTGTTAACTTAAGCAAAATTAACATGACTTCAGGCTGGTGTAAGAAGGTTGTTTCTATGAAACACAGAACTTGGAATGTAAGAGTTAATGACAAAACAGGAAAGAAGGAATTTCTTCCTGATGATACCTGTGAACAGAGAGTATATGTTCTCTGCAAGCAGGTATTTAGAAATACTCACCTTGATGCAAATTTGTATTTTGCATGTGCAAGAAAAATTCTGAATCACAGGTTGTCTGTCTTCTGAATACAAGAAAACCAAATTGTTTAGTCTTTTGACTGGCTGCAGACCAGACATTAGAAATACACTTGAAAAAAAGATAATATTATTCCCATTTACATACTCATTTTGCAGTGTCATTTGCCTGACTGCACTGTGTTCACTTCAGATGTGACAATTATCTTGGCACTGATTTGTTAATGAATACTTTTTAAAATTACTAGGAGCCATATATGGAAGGGGTAAATCCATTCATCAAGAGCAACAAACATCGCATGATCATGTTCTTGGATGAGCTTGGGGTAAGTGGTTAAAAAAGTATTTGCTGAAGTTACATAGCAAAATTGTAAATTAAAATGTTTTACACCTCTTATTGAGTAGCTCAGCAGGGCATCAGCTGCCACATAATTTTGAATGCTTTTATCTGAGTACTTTTTTTAATACTTATTTAAAAATTGCTGGTCTCTCATATGGAATTAAAACCATCAAGTATCTTCTTAAGACTTTATTAATTTAGTACCTCTGTAAATGTGAGAAGCTGAAATAGGTTCTATAGCTATAAGATTAGAAATATAGGGCACAAATACAAAACTTTCACAAACAAGTTTTTAAATCAGAAGTTTTTATGTATAACTTGTCACATGGTTTTGACCAGAGAATTAAAGTAATTCTTCATACAGAAATATTAGGTTGAATTTCAGTTAGCACTGGCAAAAGCTTCACTCTGTGCATTCTACATATTGTAGTTTGAAAGTGAAATGCTATCACTGTGTCCTTATAAAGCTCGACTATTTTGTATGTGTATGACTGCTGTAACAGGTCATCATGTTTTATATATATCCATTTAAAATGCACTAATTCATTTTAAAAAGTGAGATGAAAAAAACATGCTAAGCATCCTGGATTAATCCTTTAGAAGTGTCCTAAAAAACATCTCAGAATACTTGGAAAGTGTGGCATTTGAGTAGGTTCCAGATGTCATCCTTTTCTGATTAAATTGCAACTTCTGCGTATATGATACATCAGTTTTCTTTAAATGATAGATTTTACATGAGGTCTCTGATAACTGTTGCTTTGAAAACACCTGTTGGATTATTCTGCTGTTTTAATTGCAGCATTACTGGTTTATCATCAGTTTAATGAGTTACTTGATAAGTAACAGCAGATTTTGCTGAATTTGTTGATTTTCTCTCATTTAGATTAAAAAAAGCTCCTAATGGATGGATTTCCCCTTCATTTAGAGGGTTTGAGTCTTGAGATGCTGTAGGTTTCTGGTCAGCTCAGGTACCAGATCTTGTAGTAAGAATCCTTCTAGCACTAAAAATTGCAGTATACTCACAAAACTCTTGCCTGTGAAGAGGAGAAAATCAGATAATTAATAATAGAAAAGTGGACTGGAAGTTTAGTAAGACCAAAGTTGGTCTCGGCACCCTAAATCTGCTGTCTTCTTCTTTGTTGAAGAATGTTCCTGAGCTTCCAGACACAGCAGAGCACTCTCGAACTGACCTCTCCCGTGACCTGGCAGCTTTGCATGAGATCTGTGTGGCACACTCAGATGAGCTCCGGACGCTCAGCAACGAGCGAGGGGTGATGCAGGTGAGTTAAGAGAAATCCCAGGTAGAGGGTGCTGTGTCCTCAATTATTCCTCAGTACTGGGATTCTTTTGTGGCATTTCTGTAGCAGTATGACTGATACTGTATTTCACCAGGGGGTTATTAGCTGTGAAGGAAATACTTAATCCAGAGTTTTGTTCCCCCCATGCAACAAAACCAACTAGATTTGGGTGTTTTTTTTAAATTTCTAGAGGAAGCCTTAAACCCAATAAATTACTGTCTTCCTGACAGACTCTCTGAGTCTTAGTTTTCAGATCTGGATTTTTATTCAGTTAAGAACCAAATTCACTTTCCTTAGCTTTCTATTAATATCTCATTTCTGCTTACTGGTTTACCAGTACACTTGTATGCTTGGAAAACTCTGCTAGCAAATTTTAACAGTGTATTAGGTATACACTTCCTCTGCCTTCCTCTTAACCACAAAGAAGCAAGAAGATCCATGGGAGGACAGGCAAAGTCCATAACATCATTTTAAGACTACCCTTATTGGCTAGGGAATCAGACATTTTCTCTTTTTAGTAATATATTTGAACTTCAGGTTGCAGGTCTGATAGGCTGATGCTGAAAATGCTGCTCAGGAAGGCCTTTTCTGTCTCCAGCAGCTAATATGTATTTTTACTGATTCACTCTCTTTTACAGCACGTTCTTAAGAAGCTTTTGGCCATTACTGAACTGCTGCAACAAAAACAAAATCAGTATTCGGTATCTAACAACATCAGGTAGCAGCTCTCTGCATGGATCCAGCATGCCCAACATGGCAACTCTCACCAGTATCACTTCCTTCTTGCTCTTGCCAAAAATAGCACACCGTGTCACATGCCCAGTGATGGGTGAACTATGCAAAAAGAAAACAAAGATCCTGTTGGTGAATGATTGCACCAGCAGCTTTTGTTAAGCTATCTGTGCAGGACATTTGCACTTTTTTTTCCACTTGGAAACAATGAAATTTCACAACCTCTGAGCCTTGGTGTACAGTTCACCTTCCGAACAGAAAATGCTGTGACTGTGTCTAGGACTTGGAAATTTTCAGCACCTCTGATTGCCAAAGTTTTTGCTGTCTGATTGGAAAAGAATTATCAACTGACACGAGATGAAAGGCGTTGTTCTGACGACCACCTATAACTAACTGGATAACATTTCTTACTGTAATTTCTGACTGGTTACAATAATTATGACATTTGACTGTTTCAACCACTTTTAACTTATATTTACAATTTCCAGAATTTGATGTTATGGTAGGAACAACCTTTACTGTACATGTTTTATACCATGCTGTTTCTCTTGCTGGAATGATGTTGAAAGAGAATATGGAGAATGGGTCTTGTCAGCTTTGTTCTTTTGATGTGCCACTGATTCAGTCTGAATAGTTCTTCCATCAAGAACTGTATATCCAGATAAATCACAATGCTTTTGTAAAATGTTTACAACAGTAAATAATTTAAAATCAGTGAATTTATTGATCATTATATCAGACATGCATGCATTCATTAAACCATTTTATAAAATAGGTATTGTTTGGTCTTTTTTGTACTGTAAGTATAGCATAAATATTTTTATAAGTGAAAAGTTTTTTTAAATAAATCAAGCTGCATATTTATAACTGTGGAAACTGGCTGAGTGGCTGCTCTGGAAATTTTTTAGTGTCTGCACTGGTGGGATACTTTGCAGTGTTTACAATGTGTCTTCTTGAGCATGAGTCCTCAGACAGCATTACTTTGTCCCTATGCCTTAATTTGTTCATCTCTGTGTGAGAAAGTAGATGTTGAAGCTCCTTGAATAGGTTGAGATTTAATAAAAAGAAATGCGAGTGGGGTGAGGCACTGGCAGAGAACCAGAGAAGCCAGAGATGCCCCAGTCCCAGGAAGTGTTGAAGGTGACACTGAATGAGGCTTGGACCAACCTTGTCTAGTGGAAAGTGTTCCTGCTCACTGCACTGCCATAAACTGTCAAAAAAAAATAGAGAAGTAAAATGTGCTGTTGATATGAAGGGTATTTCATCATCACTGTGTGTTACGTTCTAGGCAGTCATATAATAGGGAATAAAAGGATACACTGATAAGATTAATGGGATAACCACTCAAATAATTTTATCATACAAACACTGTTGTAAACCTTTACAACACCTAGAGTGTTTTTCCTGTTTATAAGAACTGCCAAATCACTGTCACATAAAATCAGAGACTTTGCTTTTGCACCTTTGCTGTAATATTAAAGTAGCTCTTGCTGTGTTGCCCTGGTCTCCAGCAGGAACAGCTTCTTGAAGGTAAAAGCTCCCAAACATCACATGCACAGGGCAGACACATGTGATTCTCCTCCATAGTAACAATATATGTGTTTGCAACACCTTGTTACTAGAGAAGTCTTTTCTTAGATTGTTCCATAACCACGTCAAGTCTATGTTAAACTGCATCTCAGAGGATAAAGTAATTAACCTTTCAGTGTCTCCTACTTAGATCTTTAACAGAGTGTGTAAAAGGAATTATTTTTTGGATTTGGTTGTTTTTGTACAGTCAATACATGGTAAAAATACAAACTGGAAGACACAGCTACTTAATTTGGCTGTTACACACAAAATTCAGCAAAGATAATGAAACTGGGCAACACCCAAAGGTGCATGTAGGTGTGTATGTACTTGTAAAACTCTGTGTGTATGAAAAGGGAATAAATCAGCGGTGCTCATAACACTACACTGCACTGCAGCCACATCAAACTGTTTCTGAACCAAAAACAAGGGCCAGAGTTCTTGAAACAAATCTTGCTAGTGTTGGACTTCCAATGGATGAGGGTTTAATAGAACTACAACTTATTATTTCAGGAAAGTAGAAAGCTTTACTGCCAAGGTAAGAACTAAAAGCACAAAGACCTTAACACACAGAATAAGGAACCTGTGGCAGGCAGTCACAGCTGACATCGGAGAGTAGTTCCTGCAGTGGTAGGAGTCCATCTTCCTTCAAAGTAATGCTGAATCCATAAGATCATCATCAGTCCACTCTTCCTAATAGAAAGAAAAAACACAGCGACATCTGTGTGTGGTGATGTGCTCCTTATGGTCTGGCTTTAAGAACTTACAGAGAAATTCCATTAATAGAAGACTAAAAAAATATTTTAACTTGGGGCAAGTCATGCCTTTAACCATAAAACTAGTTATCCATAACTATGCTTACAGTCATGGACACAGAGTCATGTTAGCAGCCCCTTTCAGATAGACAAGCATGAGCTTTATGTTGGATAACTGTAGAGATTTCCAAAACAGCTCATGCTGCATCTTCTACTA
This sequence comes from Chloebia gouldiae, assembly GCA_003676055.1. Lineage (NCBI taxonomy): Eukaryota > Metazoa > Chordata > Aves > Passeriformes > Passeridae > Chloebia > Chloebia gouldiae. Next base: position 997,478 of record QUSF01000064.1, on the reverse strand, counting down.
ATGTCTTGTGCTTTTCATGGCTTTGTAGACTACAGTCTAGTACCAACTAACTACAGGATTAATAAAGCCATTAATAAGGCATGAACACTTTGCACACTCTGTAAGCTTTCAAAACTTGAGCACACTTTCTCCTTAATGTCCTGGCCAGCTGAAATCTGCTCTATCATGTAGTTATTACTCAGAAGTGAAATTACACAAGTAGAAACCCAGTCCAGATACATTAGCAATGAAAAATCCTGAGTTTCATGATCTTTGGAACTGTACAAAAGTTGATCATGAAGTGCTGTAGGCTATATGAATATCCTATCAGGTTACTCCTTTGGAAAATAATTACAGATATTAATTAAAAAGAAGCTCCAAAATCAAAAGTTGCCTCAGACCATTGCAGAATAACTAATACAAATTAAACTGGGCAGGGAACAAGTGAAACCTCCAAAGCTCATGTGGACCTGTTAGTTCTAGGTCATTCTGTCATAAAGTGAAAAGTTTTCCAAGTGCCTGTTCTATGGAGTTGCCAGTTTTAGTATACTTTTGAAGATACATTTGGAGTGAAAACTTTATTATTTTTGCAGCAATAAAATTATAAAAAGTTCAAGGTCACACATTTTGTTGACTATACTTTCAGTGCCAATTTTATTATAATCTTGTTTAAATAATGTTTTAGAATCTAATATAGCATCAACCTACTATGGTAATCTCTAACAGCAAGTCATAAATCTTGTCTTTTATTTCCATATTTTGATAGGTGACCCTCTTTAGATGTTAACACATTCTAAATGCCACACTTAGTGTGTCTTAGACTATTTCGTATCAAAATGAGTCCAATTAAAAGGTTCTACACCTCTGCTGGCATGGACTCTCCAATTTCCTGTCTATTGTCCAGACAAAGTTCTGGAAGGTGTTCATCTCAGATGTGAAGGACAACCTTAAACTGATGAGGGTGACCCAACAAATACAAACAGTATTACCTCCACCTTATTTATACCTGGTCTTAAAACGCAAAGTATTAGCAACCCATCTGTAATTCATGCAGCCTTGTTAACAAATTGTCTGACATACATTTAGTCCAACACTCTACACTGCTTTGAGCAAGAAACCAAATAAAGTAAATAAAAACTTTCAAAGCACAAGAAATAGGAGCATGGTCTGCATGTTCATTCCCCTTCCCACAAATACAGGGGTGTTCAAGGACACCCTTGACTACACTTCCAAGTGCAGTCAGGTATGAAATCTGGCTCACTTAAAGTGAAAAAAAAAAAAAGTTGAAAAAGGTTCAGTCACAGTTTTACTTATGAGCAACAAGTAAACTTATATTACAGATACATAAATTTACCTCAGTAGCTGTGTCACTTTTATCTTGGCATTAAGACTGAAAAAACACGGGAAAAACTTGTACAATAGGTTTACTAACCTCATCCATTTTACATTTCTTTGCCACATATTCATCATCTTCATAGCCTTTCCTCTTCTTCCTAATCGAGAAGAAAAGTGAAATGCTTAGGTATTTTTATAACTTAAGACTCTCTTTATTTGACCCCAGGATTACATTATGGACATACCTATTCCATAAAAAAACTACCAAAGCCTCAGCATGCAGCTTGCTGGAAGTTCAGGGTGCAGTCCTATGCCATCCACATAAATTCTTAAGAAAACATTAAGCCTTCACAACATTCTTGTTTTAATCACCTGGTTTTCAAGTTCTCATCACATACAACATCAAGTGGTCACACGTTAGAATCCACCCAGTATTACAAAATAATCAGCTTTCCTTGCAGATCAGCACAAAAGAACCTGTTTATATATTAGTGAAAGCACTACTTTGAGTCTTCGATCTCAGCTTCCTGTAGATACAGCAAGCAGGCAAGCACTGTGTGAACATTTAAGGCTTTTTATTTGCCATCACTCACACAGGTAAGAAAATACTAATGTTCCTATGCCAATAAAAAAGGCCAAAGTTTACCACATGCAAGATATACTTACGGGTTCGTATTAAATGAGAGGTCCAAGCTGTGACACTTCTCTAACTTCTGTTTTAGAGCAGCAACCTCTTCAGGCCTTGGCAGTTCATATTTTTTTATGAGATTTTTCATGCCTAAAATGGCAACAACACAGCTGTAAGCACACAGATAATTTCTGCTCTGCCCTTGTGTTGGATCTGCATAGCAAGATGTTGGTACTGGCGGGTACTGGGGGGCCTTTACAGGTGGCTTCTGTGAGACGCTGCTAGGGGTTACCCCCATGCACAACAGAGGCAATGCCAGATGCTTCAAGATGTATCCTCCACTGGCCATGGCCAAATATATTAAGTGACAGTGGATGTACATCTGCGAGAACAGATTCAAAGGACAAAATTGCAATGCCGGTGCAACATTAATGGCTGCTGGAAAGAAGGATGAGAATATATGAGGACATCTACACCCTACATCTACTAGGGTCAGGGAGAAACATTAGGAAGGAAGTGCTCCAGGCACTTGAACAGATTCCCCTGCAGGTCCTGGTGCAGACCATGGGGAAGCAGCTGTGCCCCTACATGGAACTCAACAGGAGTATGGAGTATGCAGATGCACCTGCAGCCTGTAGAGGAGGCGACTGGAGCAGATAAGTGTGCCCAAAGGAGGCTGTGACCCCTTGGGAATACCATGCTATGTACCATACCATGTACAGAAGAGAAACCTACGCTACAGAAGGTTTGCTGGAAAGATTTGTAACCCCATCGGAGACCGGCACTGAAGCAGCCTATTCCTGAAGGGCTGCATCCCATGTAATGGATCCACATTAGAGCAGTTAATGAAGAACTGTAGCATGTGGGAAGGACTAATGTTGTAAAGATTTTAAAAGATTGTCTCTGTGGGAGGGACTCTACACTGCAGCGAGGGAAGAATGTGAGGGGGAAGGAGCAACAGAAACATATGGTAAGCTGACTACAGTCCCCCTTCACTGGAGGGAGAGAATTCAGGAGTGAAATTGAACCCAGGAAGAAGGGATGTGGGGAATGGGGATGGGGGAAAGGACTTCTCATTGCCCTACTCTGATTTGCTTGGTGATTAATTAATTGCCCCCAGTTGTGTCTGTTTTGCCCATGACAGTGACTGGTGAGTGACCTCCACCCTGCTCTCACCTTAGCCCATGAACTTGTGATTTCCTTTTCTCTCCCTTGCCCAGCTAGGGAGGTGCCCAGCTGACACGGAAAAAAAATTTCCAGAAGGAAGAGAGTTACATTAATCAGTGTTTAAGGTTAGACATTGACACTTAGGCTGATTAATTAAAGGCTACATACACTTCTGAGAACACAGAAGGGTTAAAAGTAAAACTTACAGGAGAACTAGTTCTTTTTAGTTATTAGAGAGTATAGAGTCTCCCCTGCCCATCCCGTGGCTTGGTGGGGGAGGGGAAGTTAAAGTAGGCTGAAGAGTAAGTAGACTAGAACTACCTCTGGCTCCCTGCAGATGTAAGGGTGGAGAAAATTTGGGATGTTTGTGTTTTCTCTTTAGAGTCTCTCTGGAGAGAGAGAGAAAAAGATAATGACATTGCTGGTAGTACTCTGATAGAGGAAGAAAGGGGGGTAAGGTGTTTAGTGTGGGAGTTGGAGGTTTAGGTAGAGTCTGGCATCTAGAGAATTTGAGACTTTTAAGTTTCTTGATAAATGATAGCTTCATGAAATATAACTCCTCCTCAGTTTGAAAGAGAGAAAAAAAGACAGCCTAAAACCTGAAATGTTAAGAAATAAAGTTAGGAGAAAAAATTATAGAGTAGCTTTCAGCTGAACTATTTCTTGTTAACCATATACCGAACTTATTTCTCCTCTAAAAGAAAAACTGTATCTTAAGAAGATACACAGTGAGGCATGAGACCTGCTTTAACAGGTAAGAAAAAGACTAGAGTGAACAGAAAAAAGTTGAAGAGAGTTGTGGTAATACCCCTGTCTTCAAAAAATAAAGAAGATCTGTTCTCAGACCCTCAGCCCCAGGGGGAAATGGGGGGGACTGCGGTCCCAAAAATGAAAAACTGAACTGTTGTTTTCTTTTTTTCCTGTTAGCAAAGCATCCTTGAAAAAAAATCCTAAAAGCACTCTGTCCATGCACTGTAGTGAGAACTGTGCACAGAAAGGAGAGTGCCATCATAACAGATTTTCTCAGGGTGGTGCCATATGTAACACAGAAACACAGGAAGTAACACCTGTGTATATTAAAGAGTCTATGACACAAGAAAGACTCCTCTCTCCCTCGATAAACTGAATACTGATTATCTGAAAAGTAAAGACCTGATTAGAAGTCCAAGTTGTGTCTCACTGTAGTTTGTTAAAATTGTGGGGGGAGGAGGAAGAATGTTTTAGAAAGTTTTTATTTTAAATTTAGTGTGTGTTTTTTTCTTTCTTCTTTTTTTTCCTTTTATAGTAGTAGTAATTTAATTAAGTTTCTCCTTTGTTATTAAGCTTGAGCCTACTCTACTCTGTTCCTAATCGTATCTCACAGCAATCATTTGGGGGGTTGCATTTTCATAAAAGCACTAACCAGTGTCAAACCATGACAGGAGATCAGTGATAGGGTGACTTTGGTGGTCACTTGGCATCAACCTGGGGTCAACCACCACACTTGAGAATCACATAAGCCTATCCAGTCTCCCATGTGGCTGAGTATTGCTTATGTCATAGTCAGGCTTGAACCAACAGTTCGTCCTTCCTTTCCTCATTGTAACTCCACTGAAACAAGTCTCCAGCATCACTGACTCTGGATTTCGTTAAGGCAGAGTTCACATTACTCTGCTAAAAAGCTTCAAAATACACAGGTATTTTTTGCAATCAACATTGTACTTGCTGTCCTAAAAAAATACCAGTTCCAGTCTTTCTAATAATGCAAATTAAATTTACAAGTTTTTTTCTCTACCACCAGTACTCTGTAGAAGTAATTTATAAATGTTTAAAAAATTTCCTTCCAACTGTCTTATGTTTATGGAAGAGCTGCCTTTGGGGTAAAGCTGGCATCCACAATAACTGAAGTGAAGAGTAAGTGATCCCAGCATTCCCTTTTACCTCAGCAATGGAAGTCTGAAGACCTGATTTGTTAGAAGACCAGAAAGGAAAGGACATCTTAAATATTATAAATTAAAGGTAAATTGAATTTGTAGACCCTGGTTAGTTGTATGGTGCATTCAGTGCTCATGTCAGCCAGCCTAGTTTTACTGCCACCACTCCCATTTGAAGTGCATGCATTAACTTAATGCATTCAGTAACTGATTACTTACTGGGAATTTCATATCACAGCCTTTTCATTTAAAAACAAACAGGTAATAATCAGTGTACTATACTCCCTTTAGCTTAGCTAAACCATGGTAGTATTCTTAATATTTGAAAAATATATACACACACAGATATTTCTCACCCTAGTGAAGCTATGCATCTTCTGAAACACAGCTGCAAAACAAATGTGCAGTATAAATACTGGCATATCACAGTCATTTAGCTTACAAAACGTACCTTCTGGTGGTAGTAGTTATTACATGCAGGCTTTGCCTGAAGCTGTAATGTTTAAGATATGGTGACTTAATAAGCAATTTAGTTCTGTCCTACAGATACCGTTATCTAATAGTTTTCTCACTTTTGAATCAGCTGTTAGCACGTAACTCACTCTAGCACTTATGTTCTGAAAGCATCACGCAGCTCCTCTGCCTGTTAATTTATTTATTTTTGTTCATGTTGATTTGTTTAATTTATTTGTTCATTTTGTCTCAGTCTTTTTTCCTCTTCCATCTACATCTGGGTAGTTCATTCTACTGTCTGCAGTTTACTTATGCCTGCCTTAATGTGAAGAGAACCATTTGAAGCAAAACTTTCTATCTAAAGCTTTTGTAATTTGGAAAAAGATGGTTCTTCCTTGTTTTGATATATTCTTTAATGCACTTTTTCAGTGTTTACTTACATTTCATGTCATCTAGTAATCGGGATAAGGTTGATCTGTCTTCTTTCAGCTTAAGACTTTCTGATAAATAGCTAAAAAGAGACATTGAAAATAAAAATAAATTTTTAAAGTGTCATAATAATTTATGGCAATCATCTGTGATTAGTAAAAGTGTATTACTTATAATTAACATCTCCTAGAGCTTTATAATTAGATAAGTAAGAACACTTTGTTTACTTAAGTGCCATAAAGTGACAGAAAAGCTAATCTGTCACTGTAAGGAGGTGACAAAAGTATTTCTCCAGTCATGTAGAAATAACACTGCCAAATTAGGTATTTCTAGGCCTCATGGAGCTAAGTCAAATTATGTTTATGACTTTATGACAACATCATACTATTGTACAATACAACTACAAGACAAGCAAGCAGTGGTTTTCAGACTGACCAACAGCAGAGCTTGCAAGACAGGCCTGCTTTTAGCAGCTGAAAGCTATTACTAAACACTGTCTTGCATGAGCCTATGGGTTCCTTCCTCTTCCCAACGAGATGAAACTTCTCTTTACTAAGAACACTAATGCACACTGCCTGGATAAAACAGACATGAGGCATCCTCCTCACTCACACCCACAACAACCAAGGAGTTCTATCCCTTTCCCCGTGAGAACGACAGGTTTTCCAATTCTCACATGTTCTGTACCACCTCTGCAGCTGCACCTCAGACCATCTCAGGTCCACAGACCATCAGCTGCATCATCAGCTTCTCTCATGTCTGCAGCAAAAAACTCACATCAAACAGTAAATGGCAAGGTACATACAACTGTATGGTGCAGACAGGTAGCAAACACTTGAATTCTTCCTGAACATGTCAACAAAGTTCAGACACCTTGAATCACACATTAGCTACAAATTATTTTCATTCTTTTTGCAAGCATGGTTTTCTGAATTTTGGCACAAGCAGTACAGAATACAGATCTAAGAATGAGATCAAATTTCAAGTAAAAGTAAGCATCTGAATGTTTTTATACAATTCTTAGAAGACAGTGAATCCTGTAAAGAATACTCCCAACACTCCTTATCTTAGAACTAGAGAGAACTGACATACATTTAGAACAGACGGAAGATTAGAAGAACTTTCTGGATTTAGAGTAAGTGTTAAGACTCCAGATGCAAAATGCTCAGTGGCATGATATTAAAACATGCCAAGCACAGCTTCTTACAGCAATCACCTCAGCTGTTCATCTGAACAAAAGCATACATTTTGTCCAAAAGTGAATTAAACCAACTATACATTTCAGCAAAGGTATCAAAGTGTTTGACAGTACCTCTGCGAACACCAGTGACGAGGACATGCAAGATGTACTTAAGGGTTTCACAGAAGGGAAAGAAAAGAGTGATTTAAAGCAACACCTTAGCCCTGGTGCATATCCATGGCAACTGAGCAGTTGCAGCAATCACAGCATGTTACAGCATGCCCATTAGCTGTCAGTTCAGTGTACTTTCCATTGACTCGGTTTCTACCATATTTCCACTTTCTTCCCTGTGAAAGCCTCAAACTGAGTCTGAAAACCCTATGCTGTTCTAATTAAGGGAAAGTCATCAGGGTTTTAACTTCTCTTAAAGGAATATAAAAAAACAGCAACTAACTGCTTTCATCACCTATTTGTGAAAATGAACAGTACCGCTGCCATTCTAACCATAAAGAACAGACAAGTGCTAGCAATCAGTAAATACACAATTCTAGTAATTAAGAATATCTAGAGCAAAACAATTTTATACAAGAAGCAAACAGATTGTTTAAATCACACATATAAGAAAAAAAAATACTACCTTTCCATATTAATTCCTGCTCTTGAGCCACTAGATAAGATGGCAGTGAGAGCAATCTGTGAGGGAGTAAAGAGCAGATATGCATCTGTCAGAGCCACTCGATTAAGGAAGTCATCAGCTGTTTTCCTTAAAACTTCAGGATTTTCCAGCACTGGATAACGAGTCTAAAAAGTAATGATTTAGAAAAAAAGGCAGTTGTTTGTCATTCTTCTTCATGAGCTCAGAATACACAATTCAACAGTATTTTATATAGCTAAAAAGTAGCAAAAAGGTTTTATTCCAAAAATATCCCAAATAACTTAAAGACCACAAGTAAGACAACTATCTTTCAGGTATTTGTCTATCACTATGGAAATTAGATTTTTTTAATCACAGGCACAAAAGGAGATTAAGTTTTTTAAGTCAATGCATGACAGACTTGTATTACTTTACTATATAGAGCATATAGCATATTGGAGAGTATTACCTTAAGATCAATTAGAAATCCCTCAAATGGCCTGTATGGGTTGTGGATGATCAGATGGAAGTTCAGTTGCTGAATAAGTAGTAGTTCATATTCCAGTATTTGTTCAAGAGTTTTTTCCTGTCCAAGAGGACTTTCTCGAAGGTTACCAACAAACTGTGCACTGGATACATTAAATTCATCTACTTTACAGGCCAAAAATGTGCATGTTAGCCTTGAGGAGGGAAAAAAAAAAACAAAAAAGCCAACAATTGACATATGCAGCATCCATTCTCCTATTGAAAGTTCTGATCAGAAAATGTGTACTTTTAAATATGTTCTGAATACAGCAAAAAGATAGTGAAACTGACCATATTTTGTCTTTACTCCTACTTAAGCTCTCAGATTTTCTTAGTTCTTTTTTTTCACGTCTTTACAAATATAAAGATCATACCTCTAATATTCCATTTTATAGAGAAACTCAAGAAGTATTGATAACTCACATTATTATCCGAGGATGATGCTCCATGACCGAGTTATTGAGGTAAAAACGTTTAAAATACATGCAAGCTGTTCCCTAAATTGAAAAAAATAGGGAGGTAAAAAATAAAAATGGATTAAGAAAAAATAAATATAAATTTATGAAAAGAAACTCCCCCCCAAAACAGGCACGCCTGGATATATACTACAGGCATGCAGGATACACTGAGGCTCTAAGACACATACAGCCAGAAATTAAGTATTTCACACACACAGGAATTAAGTACTTCAAAGTCGTTATTTTGTCTGCAAGAACCTTATACTACAACTGTAATACAAAATAATTTTCCTTGGTTTTAGACATGTTTTAGAAAACAATGCCTAAAAAGCCAAGAGTCCCTTTATGAAAATAACTTGGTATTAAAATGAAATTTAAAAATCAAAGGCTGAAAAAAAATCATCCTGAAAGTTGCAAACAATTGAAACAATTTGGTATTTTACATCAGTAAATTCTGCAGCATGTTTATCAGCATGAAAGTCGATGCTTTCCGAAATTAGACTCTGCAGGAGCTAGTTCTCAAACATCAGTCTGGCTTCACATGCCACGGCAGTGACTGCCATCTTTCAAAGGCACCCTCTAGCACAGTACTCCTCAACACACGTGCTTAGAAAAGGGAGGGCTAAGGGACAATGTAAATCATACATCTTAATGTCTTAATGAGTGAGGCACAATTTCACTCTATTCAGCTCTACGTCCCCACTTCTCCCTTCTGAAATACGATCTTCTGCATTCAAGACACCTAAGTTCAAGGTAATTTTGTTTTTCCTTTGTAGGGTAATGTTTTCTCAGTACACAATCCAGCTTATTTTGTGGTTAGAGAAGCACTAATGCTAGAGAAACATGTGAATGACAGCCCAAATTTGGGACCGTCTCCTTCAGCGACTGGGAGACTATTTCATTGTATCATCAAATATTACCATCAATCATCTACAAATATTTTGTTTCTACTCTTTGCTAAGGGGAAACAAAACAATTCAGTCACCCAGGCAAGTTTAAGAGCCACAAGCAAAAGATCACGTCGAAAAACATAAGGTTTTGAAATGGCTCTACGTGTCAGAAAACGAAACAAAAAAGACAAAAAGCGGCCACAGACTGTAGTGCTAGAAAGAGAAAAGAGATAAAGAGATTTAAGAAGAACAAGCCAAGTAGACAGCAAGCGAAGGAATAAGGAAGGCCGAGGCTACGGCTCCTCCTCGCCTCGCTTACCACAACGGACCGCGGCATCGAGGGCTTGAATGCGGCGCAGAAGTCCAGCAGCCTCTTCTCGTAGTACTTGCATAGCGCCAGCTCCTCGTGCGGCTCCAGCAGCACCGGGTCGCCCTGCGGCACCTTGGGAGAAGCCAAGCCGCGCCTGAGCCGCCGCAGGCTCGGCCTGCCGCCCGCTCCGCCCCGCGCCCGCAACCCCTGAGCCCCCCGCGCACCTTGCCGCTGGCCGCCGCCCTGGCTCGGGCCCGGCGGTTCCCCTCGGCGCGGCGCCGCGCCAGCTCCTCCTCGCTGCGGAAGGTCCAGTGCCGGCGCTGCGTGCTGCTGTGGAACATGGCCGCGGGCCTACAACGCTCCCTCGCGGCAGGGGGACGCTTCCGCTTCCTCTTACAAGCTTTTCCTTTTTAAGGAAGCGCTGTGGCGAAACGGTGTGTTGTAAACTTTTGTAGAATAGCAGCATGCTAGTGTTTCTTTTTCGGTTTTATTTATGTATACTTGCAAATTTACATTGCACTTGTGCAGCCTCACGTGGAGTGCTGGGGACAGTTTTGGGCACCGCAGTGTAAGACAGACGTTAAGCTACTATAGAGTATCCACAGGAGGTACTATAGAGTATCAAGGATGATGAAGGGTCTCGAGAGGAAGCTATATGAGGAGTGGCTGAGGTCACTTAGACAGTTCAGCCTGGAGAAGAGGAGACGGGGGGGAGACCTCATTGCAGCTTACAACTTCCTTTTGAGGGAAGAGGAGGGGCAGATACTGATCACTTCTCTGTGGTGACCAGTGACAGGATTCGAGTAAGTAGCATGACGTTAAATCAGTGGAGGTTTAGGTTTGATATCAGGAAAAAGTTTTTGACTGACAGGGTAATTGGGCACTGGAACAGATTCCCAAGGGAAGTGGTCACATCACCAAGTCTGATGGATTCAATAAGTGTTTGGACAATGCTCTCAGGCCCATGGTGTGATTCTTGGGGTGTCCTGTGCAGGCCCAGGAACATGACTCAGTGATTGTGGTAGGACTCTGCCAAGTCAGAATATTCTGTGATTCTGCTCCCTTACGTTCCTTCAGTAGTCTCTGGCTCTCCCCCGATAATCATTATATATAAAATCCAGTTATACTATTAAGGAAGCAGCATTTCATAGCCTCCATGTTTCAGCTAGAAATTTTAGATATTTCTGTGTAGTATCTAATATTTGTATTTGAAATATGTGAGGAAAGTATGTAAAACATACTTTTGTGGACAATCACAGGACTTGTAGTTAAAAGTGTTACCCAGTTATGTTCTTTTAAAAGGAGTTTATGCAGCAGTGGGGAAAAATTCTTTTAACCTTAGCACAAGTGTTTGTGCATTAATCCTATCTAGGATTAATGCTTTGTTTTGTATCATACAGTGCTTACTACAAACACTAGGGATAAATGTGGGTTTATTTTAACTCTACATCTGTGACTAATAAGCCTTGTGCCACAACTAGTGTGGGAAATTATATAACTTTACTAATAATTTTTCTAATAGATTATTTTAATTATCTTTTCTAATTAATTGTTTTAATTATTTTGAAGCAATGTAATTTTACACTGTCATATGCCACTGTAGCCGGCATTTAGCAATGTTGTCATAAGCTGGTATTGTGGGAACATGGTTTGGGAAAATTACTGAAACTTTAAGTTTCACTGAAACAAGTGTAATCAACACTTTGATACATTTCAATGGTCTCAGAACTAGAAGGATGTTAACAAAGCCTTGCAGAGACATCTATTGTTGAAACTAGATGCAAGTAATGGAAAATTCGTGAACCGCGAGGACATTTTGCAGAAACTCAAGATAAAGAAAAAACTAACCAATCAGTTCAGCAATCGTACTGGACGTGCTGTTTGGGAAAAAGATAAAAACACTGGAGAACTGGGCTAATTAGCATGAGAAGTGAAAAGTGAGAAAAACAAGAGATAGAATACTTACTAATGAAGAGAATTATGGAACTTACAGTCAATGAACATTCATTTCTTTATTTGCTACAGTGAATAAATAGTGAAAAGTTTTGAAAGTGGATATACATGTTAGGTGAGGCTATCCCCATGCACCCAACATATTGAAAAAATATCAGCTTCCTAACAAAAAACTGGTTAGAGAGTTTGTTTCCTGTTTTTTAGTGACAAAGTGGTTCTTTGTGAGCTGATGTGATGAAGGTCCGTTCCCTAAACTACACAAGAAATATCTGTATTATCTATATAGTCTGTATCCATCAATACTTTGCCTTAAATTACAGTAATCAGCACATCCAACATATAAACAGTTTGAAATCTGACCAAATCTGAGTTCCAAGAGCCATATATATAAAAAATACCAAAAGGGTGCTGTTGTACATCTGATTGTGACAGTTCTTTCACAAATTAGAGACTCATAAATAGTGCATGTTATTCTAATACTCAGTTTGCTGACTATTATTGTTAATACATTATTTTACATCATCACTCTAAGAATAGGAATGAAAATTTCTAAAGAGAGCAGTACAGAGGGTAAAGCAGATTTTTTTTTTCATTCTTTAAAGACTCCATTTCTTTTATGCCTTTCACTTTTCAGAATCTTTACTTCAAAGGTATGTGGGTTTAAGGATACCAAACAACTACGGACTTCACTGATTGTAGTTCTTCTGTAACTTTAACTGATATGATGAATTATTAATGATTCTCAAATTCAGTCTGAAAGCGGAAAAAGGCAGATTTAGATAACATATCTGGAAAAGTAATCATAAAATACCTTTGTGTGCTGGGTCTGAGACCAAGCTATGAACAGAACCTAAAATTTACTGTTTCTGGTTCTCTGTTGTTTTTCTCACAATAGTCCTCTTTACCCACAACACAATTTTGGTATATTATTTTGTAGCCAAAGAGGTTAGTAAAAAGAAGAAATACTGTAATGTGATTTTTGTGCAAGTAATAAGGTCTACAAAGAATGGTTTAGAATACACTAATAAAGTGCAGAGTTTTTAAATTTTTAAGATTTTCTTTCTGAGTGCAGTAAAAATTTTTACTGCATTCAGAAAGATAATTACAAGAACTGAAAGGTTTTTTGGAAAGTGAAGCTGTATAAGTTACTAATCAGTTGCTCAACTCAGTAATAGTAGTAACTTTATGTGTTATTTGGTCTGGATGTTTAGAGAAGCTCTTATTCTCTTGAAGTTGAGAAGATGAGGAATGAGAAGTTCACAGAATTCCTATCTGTGCTGGAGGCTGGGCAGAGCACAAGAGGCTTTGCCCTCACAGACATAATTTCTGAGGTGGGCCAGCAGAAGAGAACACTGGGCAGGTCAGTATTGTTGGAGAGCCAGGCTTTGGAATGTCATGGTCTGCCACTCTGATGCCAGCCTCCACAGTTCAGTGATGCACAAGGGATGTCTGTCCCAATGTTCCATTGCACCTCTGCATATGTCTTGGGCTATTGCAGCTCCATGTTCTACTTCTCTTCTTCTCACCCATGTCTTCTGCTCACCATAGGTATTTCATGCCAGTCATCAAAGGCTCTGTCTTTTCTTCCCCTCCTCAGATGCCCTTGCACTTCCCTTTCTCCAGTCCTGCCTCTAATGACATAAACAACTGCACCACAATGACTCTTTTCCCCATTGCTTCCAACATGAATTGATCTGGTCCCAGACTCGGGATTTGGGACAGCATTATTTAGGCAATGTCACACTTAGATGATGCAGATACAGCTGCAGTGACGCTTTCTCCTGCAAGGCCCCCCTTCCCAACATGTCTCTAGTTCTCCTGTACAGGTTATCTGTGCATTTTGGCCATCTCTCGGGAAACACTCCTTCATGGATTGTGAAATCCAGCCATTCCTCACAGTGCCATCTGAAACTTTTCCTGATTTCCTGAACACCCTGTGCTGAATTTCTGATGATCTGTGATGGACCAAATTTTAACCTTGCTGTTTCTCCACAGCCATGTATCCATTAACTGAGCTCTCATTGTTTGGTGATGCCCTCCTTTCTGGGATGCACCCAGAGGGCAGAGGGCAGCCTCCGACTAGCAGTGTATTTCCAAGAGCCACAGGGGTAGACATCACATTGTAACATTATTGGGTCGTGGAGGTGATAGTAATCCTAATAATACTCCTAGGAATAATCATAATTGTTGGAATATTGGATGCTGAGAATTTTAAACTTTCTGTGCTAAAAGGCACAGACTCGCAAGAGAGCACTGCATTTGACTTGAAGCTGTGGAGAAGACTTCCAAAATTGATTAATAGCACTGGGGTTCCGGGTGTGTAGTTGGTTAGAAGCGTGTGATATCACAGGGTGGAAAACTTAAAGTTTGGGGTTTTAGAATACAGAAATAAATATAACGCAAGATGGAGGTTGTAGGGAGGAGAAAGGTTGTTCTTCTTCACCTTCTTCTTCCTTCTTCTTCATGGGTTTGGGTGATATTTTGTAATTGGACAGAAAAGTCCGCATTGCAGGATTTGAGGTATCAGTTACTGAGTTTAAAAGGAAAATAGTCTAGGTGTCATTTCTTAATTGGATAGTTTAGTTTTAAAAGACCTTGTAACAAGAGATAGTAAACCATTTTATGCTTTGCTAATGAAAGACTGCAGAACTCACAGTTGTGAGGTTGTTTCACTGATAAGAAATAAACACCTGAGTCCGAACGTGAAACACCATCTCCAGTGCCTTCAATCCAAACCTCGACAGAGGTAGAAAAAACAAGCAGAGGACCCACACATAATCCTGGTGGTAGAATATGACTGTGACCTCACATGTGTTGCTCTGTAAAGTCAGGTGCTGTCAGAGCCTGGGCCAACCTGTGGGAACAAGTACACATGGCCACAGGGAAGGAGTGGAGCTGCCCTATCTGCTGCAATGCACTAGATGATGTTGCTTATGCGATGCCCCTCGGCCACCAATTCTGCCTTGGCTGCATCTTGCGTTGGGCAGAAAGAAATCCTGCCTGCCCACTCTGCAGAAGATCCATCTTGACAGTGAATTTTTCTTATAATGGTGGAGATGACTACCTACGCTGTGTTATCACACCTCCCAGAGAGTTGCTAGACACCAGCAGCCAGGCAGCAGAAGCTCCTAGAGGCCTGGCTGAAAACAGATCTCCTGGCCCTGCAGATTACCTTGCTTCTTCCCTTGCACTGACTGAGGTTGTAACTCACCCTCCTCTTTGTATAAATCACAGGCTAAGGCCAAAATATAAGAGTTTTCTGTCCAAAACAGTCCTGATCTTCCTGTTTGTAGTGGCAGTATTCCTTCCCAAGGAAGGTATCAGAGGCATCTCAAAATTTGTCCAGGCTGTATTTGAAACCACTGATATAAGCTCGGTCTTACTTCCCAGTTAGGTGTGATCCTGTGTATGTTTCTTGGATCATTTGGCAAAAGAGCAATTGATAAACAAAAAGGCTAAGCCAGCACCACCACCTAAACTTGTGCCTATCTCACTTGATGATGTGTATACAAAACTTGAACAGCAATTAAAGAAAGAAATAGGTATTTCAAGAACGGTTAAAAATCAGTTTGTGGAGTTGGGGGAAAGAATAAATAGGGAACTTAAGATAACCAAATATTTGATCTGTGGAGGGGCTTTGATGTCAGAAGAATGGCCATGGAAAGGCAGCAACTTAGGCCCAATTGAGCTCTTTAAGTGCAACCAGACAAGTATAAGTGGAGAACACAAACCGATTAGAGGGGTGGATTTTGAGTTCAGTAGTCATAGGGGAAGAATGCCTCTGGTGTAATGGGCAGTTCCTTCATAAAGTAGGAAAAACTCCCTGTAAAAGATACAAGGTTAGTAATGGAACTTCTGTATGGTTGATCCCAGAAGAAACTACCATGTACTGGACCCAGGAAAAAGTAAAGAAAGGAAATTGTAAGTATAATAATAAAATCAGACTTTTTCAATGTAATTACAGGCAAAAATCCTTATGCTGGCATCCCAGAAATTTCCAAATTTTGGGAGAATATAGATCAGCAAAAATCTGACTATTGGAATGATCCAGATACCTTATTCTGGTTATGTGGAAAAAGAACATACCCAAAACTTCCCTCTCAGTGAAAAAGTAGTCGTACTTAGAGAATCACACAGTCAGGATTTTTTCTTTTACCAGGACCTGAGGGAGATCACTTAGGGATACCAGTTTATGAGGATCTAAAGAGGAATCAAAGAGATTTGATTGGAGGCTTTCAAAAATGGGGAAATGAGGAATGGACTCCTAAACCTATATTGGAGATGTATGGGCCAGCCACCGGGGCACAAGATGGGAGTTGGGGATATTGAAACCCAGTTTATATGCTAAATCAAATTATAAGGCACCAGGCCACTGCAGAGATAATAACAAACAAAACTGGTCAGGCAATGGAATTAATATCAAGGCAACAAACACAAACAAGAACAGCTGTGTATCAGAATAGGTTGGCTTTTGACTATCTGTTAGCTGAAGAAGGGGGTGCTTGTGGAAAATTCAATACATCAGATTGCTGTTTAAAAATAGATGACAATGCGGATGCTGTCCTGGATATAGTAAATGATATTAGAAAAACAGCCCATGTACCAGTTCAAAAGTGGGAATCAATGCTAAATACTAGCTGGTGGGATAACTTGTTGGGAATAGAATGGTGGAAAAAGTTAGGCTTCTTCCTTTTATGTGCCACTGCTGGTCTAATATTTCTTTCTTGTTTGATCCCCTATTTCATTTGGCTCATAACCAGTGTAGTCCAGGGCATGCAACTAGTGACCATGGATCAAAAGTTAGATACAACCAAAATGTTGCAAAGGATTATGGTATTAAATAAACAAAATAATACAGATGACCCCTTTCAAGAAGCGAGATTGATTTGTGAAGAAAACAAGCAAAGAATAAAGGCCGGAAAACAATGAAAACTGTTTAAATTGCTTGAGCCAAATTAATTATAAAGAGGGAGAATTGTGAAAAATGCATATTATATGACTCTATGCAGATACTTACTATTGGTATTATGTTATATTGATTAGTTTGCTGTATTAACATTTTAATAATATGGTAAATGTAGTTTTGTAGTTAAAATGAAGCTTTAGTAGTTAAAATAGAAATTATTTATGTGGGTTTTTTTTTTTAAAGGAATGGTATACTGGCTTTGAGATAAGACTACCAGAACACCTACATCTTCCAGAGAAGAGGAATTTATGGTTTTCTTATCAGAAGAAGCTAATTTCTTCAGGCCTTGCTCAGACTTGGAGATGCCATCGGGATTAAAGGAAGCAGTTGAAATATAACAGAGAGAGCTTCTTGTTTTAAATAGAATGTATGCATAACCATGAAGTATATAGGAATATGCAACAGTGTATTGTTTTAAAGGTTATTCTTTTGTTCACAAGGCATGATTGTCATAGTTTAAGTGTCCAAGAGCATCCAGGCATCCATCAGTCTTTGCATTTTATTGTCTTGTAATTGTCCTAACACAAAATTTTTATTACTCTAATTGTATTACTATTTTTATAACCATTTTATTATTATTAAACTTTAGGTTATTCCTTTATTCACAATGCTTTTAATTGAAACAGATGTGAAGGAACTTTAAAATTTTAAAGACCAAGTGATTGGCATTTTTCACAGGATTATTTCAGTAGTTTAAGCCCCTTAGCAGTTTAAGGGAAGTCATTGGGAATTATTGGGAATTAAGTAATTGGGAATGTTAGTAGTCCCTTGTTATCTATGTGTTACTGCAGCTTACTTCACAGAATAATGCTGTGTTTGATGCAGCTTTCAGGACTGGACGTCTTTGCATGCTGAAAAATTTAATCTGTCTAGTTTCATGTTCCAGCCTTCCTTACCTTCTTCCTCTCACACTGGCTGTCTGCTTGGTAGAGCAGTGCTCTCTCTGAAACTGGAGGATGTTGCTACTATTGTTAAGTCAACTCACAAAACTATTGTGAACAAACAAGTGGTGTTGGACCTTCTGTGAGCTGTCACGATGTTGGTGGATTGTTGTTAGAAATCAGGAGTCCAATTTGCAGTTGATGATCCTGTAAATTTCCCTCCTATCATTGCTTTGGTTTCATATATCTGATTCTGTATTAGTTTACTAGAAGATATACTTTTATCACCATCATTACTAAGAATTTTTGACTCCTTTAATGCATCATTTGAATGGCAAAACTAAGAATCTTCTTTTTGCTCTTGTCTAGGTAAAACCAACTAGTTAATATTTCTTCCATTTTTGTTTGGTTTATTTATGTTGCAGGAATGTGAAGAAATAGCACAGAAAAACAGCCAAAAACTGTATGGCCTTGAACAAGTCTGTGAGAAACTGGCCCATGAGAACAATTCCATGACAAACACATTATCAAATGCTCACAAGGCATGCTCATCCCTGCTGGCAGCCTGTGCACTGCTGTCAGGAGCCCTGTCTCCTCTCTACGGCAGACTGTGTTCTGTGTCTTGCCAAAGAGACATTCTTCAGGAACAGGTGAAGCACCACAAATTATTGAACAAGAAGATCATCAGCCTCCTTTATGCTCTCCCTACTAATGAGGGAAACAGCCAGGGTGAAGGCAGGCTGAGGCAGAGAAGAGCCAAGCACCTGATTTACGTCTTCAGAAGAGCTGTGATTGCAATTCTGGCTGCTAACAGGCTGAGGGCTCTGGCCCGATATTCTTGAACCTTTTTTGTCTAGACAGAGGATGCACTGGAATTCAAGTTTGTGTGGGAGAATCCATAGGCAAGCAAGTGAAATGTTCTTAAAATGTTATGTCAAATGACATGGTTAGGGAGTAACAAAGAGCAATATTATTATTATTGCTGGGGCATAAAGACATATTTAATGATATTTGGACAAATATTATTTATGGATTTATGTTTTTTATGTTGCTTAACAAATGTATTTCACTCTAAGAGGAAATGCCTAGTCTTATGTTAAGCATTGCAGATAAAATTGCAATTATGCACATGTACTCGACACTATATTTTATTTTTGGAATTTGTCTTCTGGATTTCAGAACTAGGTGCTACAGCATCTTCTCTGTGGTAAATATCTTGCAATGTTCGTAAATTATTAACTGTCACTTTTTTTTAAGACAAGGTAGTTCCTCTTCTTTTTAAAATAATTTTTAATATTTATTTCCTATTAAAACCCACAAAAATTGCTTTCTGTCCTCGTTTAGGGCAAATTTTTGAGCAAAACCTCTGGAAGGAGCCCCCAGAAAACAAACCCCCATGGCCCCTCCCCACCTACCTGGTTCGGGAAAAATTTTCTCTGAGAGAAGTGGAAAAGAACCTGTTTATTTTAACAAAGCACGCCCTAGCACAAAAAAAAAAAAAAAAAAAACAAAAAAAAAAAAAAACAAACCAACAAAAAACACCACCAGATGACAACAAAACTCCTTCATCACTCTGAAGAGATGAACAAATCCAGAAAGTCTCTCCTGGGAGTGGTCGCCCAGGTCTGGGCGCTGGGGATTGCTCTCCGGTACTGGGGATGGCTGCTGCGGATCACAAAGCGCAGGCTCTCGGTGCTCCTCAGTGTTTCCCAGGTCTGAGTCTGGGGCAGGTTGGAATGGTATTCAGGAAAAGGAAAGATAAAAAAACAGTCCAGGGAAAGAATTGGACTGCTTAGCTAAACTAAAAAGCAAAGGCAAAAGCAGAAGCAGGCAAAGCAAAGCAAGCGAAAGCCAGCAAGCAAAGCAAAGCAAGCCAGCCAGCACTAGCCTCTTCTAGACAACAGACCATGTGGGGAGGTGAGTCGGCTGATAACAAGGCAAACAAACCTTCACTTTCAGAGTCAGTTCTGAAAGCACAGAACATAATATCCAACATAAACAGAACACACAATTGGGGATACAAACACCTTAACGTCACCCTAGGACACTTTCTTATTCAGGTAAAATATTAGCACAGGATTTTGAAATTTTCTTTAGAGATTATGACTACTTTCCCCTTTCTGTTGCCAGACCATTTTATACTTCCCTCTGCAAGGATAAATGGTATAAAAAATGTTTTGCAAATTAGAAGATTAATCTACTTTTTTTTTTTAGTAATTCTGGAAGAATTAAAATGGTCTAAATTGTCCTGACTTATTTGTTGTTTATACAGTTATTTATAGTTAATTTCTGAAAGAGCTGGAGGTAGCAGTGTGCCATATCTTAGTGATTCACTTATCCTGCTAGCTGCAATTCTGTTTCCCTGGTTTTGAAGAGGAAGGAGTTGACTGTATTGAAGCACTTGACTGGTTGACTAGCTCTAACCTCTATACTGCAATAATCAGCTTCATCTCTGAACTGGAGGATGTTCTGAGCAAACAAGGTAATTTTAACAGTATACTGTTGTAGCAGAAATATATTTTAAAAATAAATAAGTCAGGGTGGTCATATCATTTCAATTTTTATGATTTTATCTAAACTATTCTGGATCATAGCTCTGAAGAGATATTTCTGAATATTATGATAAGCACCTTTGACTGGAAGTTATATCCTGAACTAGTCAATACAAATTTTAGTGGGGCTGTTTCCCGTCTTCTGCATTTTCTGAATGATCATATCTCTGTACTGTTGGAACAGATTAATTTTCTTTAACAGCTGAAAGGATATTTTATCCTGTCAGTGTATACAGCCATGGAAGCAGAAGGCTGCAAAGTGTTTCTGGAGTTTATTTACAGTGAGAACTGATACAGGCTCCCTTGGTTCTTCTGCATTGCTGCCATCCCTGGTTCTTTATTAATCTCGAGTTTCAGAATCCCCACAATTTTGTCACAGAAAAAAAGGATATTAGAAGAGAGATAATTTATGTGAATAAAGGGCAACAGCAGGACAAAGACAAGGTGATGCATTTTCCAGAAGACTAAACACTAAATTGGTATAAAAGTTGCCATTGAATCAAATGTGTTTAGATTCAGTTTCAGGCATTTTCTTCTTTGATCATGCCATTTTCAATAAATTGAATTCATATCCTTTAAAAGCAATGTGTTTCAGATTCAGTATTCTGTGTTTCAGAATATTTACAGGTTCTATCCTGTATAAATGAAAAAGAATGTGATATTACAAGAAATGGGAACTGATAACCTGCTTGATGTTTCGTTTTTGTTGTTGTGTCTTAAACATGTACACTCCCAGCTTTCTGGACACTCACTTACCCGTGCAGCCAGGAACTGCTTTGCAAAACTGATGGACAATCTGAGCATACTGATGGAGATAGTTCAAGGGGAACCTTGTGGGTGCAGAGCTTACCTGGAGAGAGACTCCCTGATACAGAGGCTGGCTCATGGGCTCTGCAGAGTAAATGCCCAGGCCTTGGAAGCTGGATTGTATGACAGACTGCCCAGTAAGCACAGTAAGCAGATTTACAGTCCTCCTTCATGGAAACAGGTTTGCAGCAACAGTGAAGCTCCCTTGATAGCACCACTTAGTCCATGACAATGAAGTGCCACTATATGCACACTCAGAAGTTGATTTGTCACACATTGGGGTGTGAATAGGTATTTTATTGACAATTTTTGGAGGAGGTTTAGTGTATCCAAGTAAAAGATTTTTTTTTCAAGTTTATAAGAACAAATTTGCTTTTGGCTTGATGTAAATGTTAAGATTGCTTTTTATCATTGTTTTCTGTTTTCTCATGTTATATCTGTTGTTGCAGTGTCCCCCAGGCAACCGCTCTGCCCTTCCCTGCTAGCTCTGATGCTGCCGACTGCAGGGGACACTATTCCATGCTTGGGAGTGCAGAAGGGCAGTTAAGGGTGTTAGCCCCTTCCTCGGGAGGACATGACTGACAATGGTGAAGGAAGGGAGTAGGCATTTCAGAGAGTACTTAATCCAAGGCTGTATTGAGGTGAACAAAGAACTCCAGGCCTCAGGGGGTACAATTCCAAAGAGCCCCTGAGATCAGAGGAACAACACCTAAAGTACAGGGGGCACAAAGGAGGAGTTCATCTGTCCACCAATAAGGGAACAAAAAAGGGGGGAACTGTGAGATAACTGACAGTCAAAACAACTTTTCAGTGTGTTTAATGGGAGGAGTTCCTGGCCCCAGTCCAATCACTCGATGCCTCTCATGGAAGTTTCCAGAGAAGGGGGATGGAGGACTGAGTGACAGAAGGTGTCTGGGAGAGGATTCAGGGACAGACAGGGAATTTTCTATGGAATGGGAGGATTGGAGGTAGGATTGACATTCCAGGAAATGGAGGTATCTTGAGGTGCAACCAAACATGGGAGGAACCGAGAACAAATCAATTAACGCAACCCAACAACCTGTCTGCTAGGACAAGCAGGGTCATGATGGTTTGTTTTACCAATCCCAAAAGTGCAAAAGACAAACAGCAGGGGACCATCAGTTTAATCACAACAAATACACCTTTTATTAAGTGCCCACAAAAAATGTGACAGAAGGATTAGAAAGGAAATAAAGGAGAGAAAGAAAGATGGGAAGAGGGATATAGATACCAGCAGAGAGACTGTGGTGGTGGTCCAGCTGATAAGAGTCCATCATGTCCGTCGGGGAGTCTCAAGGTCTTGGTTAACTTAAGGGTCTTTTACAGTCCTCTGCCGAGTGGTTGGGAACAAGTAATGGAACAATGAGTCCATTGAAAAATGGGTACAGACAGTCCATGTACCGAAGCAGGGCAAGTCAATTTCAGCAGTGAGCAAGACCCATTATTTCCTTGGTCCAGCAAACATAACTGCAGGCACCACATGAAAAACATCCTGTTTCAGTCAGGCCAGCACCCCTGTGTTAGGATTTTAGGGGTCTCAGTCAAAGCCAGGGACCTCACTAGACAGGAAAGCTGGACTGGACAAGCGCAGATCAGGCCAATATGGTCAATCAAACGTTCTTCCTTTATTAGTTAGAAGATGGCAGTTTATATACGCTTCAATATTGTTTACAGTTTACAAAGGCACTCTCATTGGCAAGCTAACATAGCTAACATTGTTTGTCTTTGTCTTAAGGTGGACTAAACTTCACACTATAAACCTATACTACTTCACACCCAGAAAGCCCAGTGCTTCACATCACACCTTAATATAATTTCTAACTGCACCACAAGCTCTTACTTTCTAACTGTGTCAAAGGCTTAGAAGGCCACACAAGGCCCATATCTGAGGCCTAGGCTGGAGTAGCTCAAATCTCATTCCAGACATAAATCATGCCCTCTCTCTCTCAGAAATGCTGCAACACTCACTCTCAGTCCTTAGGAGGGATCTTCAGTCTCCATCCGTCATGGTTGTTGTGAGGCAGTTGGGAGATTACCAAAGTTACCCCAGAAAGTTCATTTGGCCAAGAGGTGGGAAAATTCATGGGTTATTGTGATAAACAGGTATCGTGAAACAGGTGTAGGTGTATAGAGCAAGCCGCTCCTTGCCAGGCTCTGCTAGAAGCAGTGTAGCGTGGCAACTCAGCAAACACACCTGCAATCACTTGGTGAGCATCCAGCTCAACCAGGCCAGAACTCCAATCAGGGTCTTCAGGATCTTAGCCTCTGCCATTGCGACAATTGTGAGGCAAAAGTGAGGGAACTTTGGATCATCTCTTACACCATCCTTTCTTTCAGTAAAGATAGCATTCTTCCCTTTTACCCAAATGAAAGGATAAGCTGTCTCATATCTTTTTTAGTACACTTTAGGTGAAAAGAGTTACTTCTTTGTAAACAGAATTTGCAGTAACCCTTGGTAGGTGACAGGTTTAAACTTTTGTGTATGCCTTTTAGCAATGGAGAAAAAAAAATGATAATTTTGTCTTCATTTTCTTGGGTCTTAAATATTATTTTATTGATAAAATAGCAGATTTTATAGCCCATCAAGTTGTTTTTGTTTGTTGACAAAGAAATATAGCTGCACATAGAAATCTTACAGCAAGAAATATTTGAATTTTCATGAAGGCTTCATGCAGCAGAGCTAGAGTCCTGCTCATTGCATCTGCAGCTTGCAGAATGCAGATGGGCTTTCAATGAGATGTGAAAAGATGCTGAAAAAGCCCACAGACTGCAAAAGCAATTAAATGAACTTCAGCATGTATGTGCTCATTTGATTTGGAGGCTCTCTTTTTTGATTTGTGTCCTTTTGGAAAACAAGTATAAAATTTATTTACTTTCATCAGAATTTTCCAGAAACTTTGCCTTGTACATGTCACTAAACTGGAAGAGAGATGTATTTAGAAATACCCCATTTCCACTGGAGTTTTCTTTTGATTTGTAGAAGGAGGTATCCTCTATAAAGTTTGGTCTTCAGCAGTCCAGGTTCTCCCATTTGTTGGAAATGCTGATGTGATTTATGTAACCTAAAAGAAGATTTCACTTCAACAGAATAAAGTCAGCTGGAATGAGGGTATTCAATAAGAATGTTCATGAAATATAAATACAGCAGTTTAAACTCTGTATGGATGTTGATGAATGTTATAATAAATAAAATACAAATTTTAGTGTGTCTGTTTCCCTGAAGAAATAACTTTATGGCAGGGGGGAAAAAAGCCTTTTCCTACATTCTCAGTAGCACAAATGTACAAAATTCCCCTGAGTCTTTGCTGTTGTGATTGACTTACTGAAATGCTGTGGACTCCCTAACCGGAATCCTAGTTGGTAGAATCTGTCAGTGTGTCCCAATCCAAACACTTCTAAACAGAGAATATATGCTAGATGATGTCTCAGCCACTGTCCTTCCTGTTCCTAGCTAGTAAAATGGATTTTTTTTTAAACTCAAAAGTATCTAATAATCTTCAGTTTTGTTCTCAACAGGTATTATTCCCTTAATGTTTTGGGACAGTCAGATGAAAATTATCACATTTTAGATTGCAATTGAAATACAGATGATGACTTTCCTTGAAGAATTATTTCTTCTTTCTGGAACAATTTTTGGAGGAGAAGAACAGTCCACAAAGGTGTTTACAACAGTTAATAAGATATCCACTAAAATTCTGAACATTGATCTGCATATTTTTCCTTCTAAATATTGAGATTTTGCATCCTAGGGTGCTAATTTGAATAGAATAATAAATGCCAAGACTTTACATGAATGCTCTATATAAATAACACAGTAATTAACTATGTTTTGGTCTGCCATTAATGGTCTGCCATTTTATTGTTCCGTGATCTGTCTTCATGTTAAAAAACCCTCAGTACTAATCCTAAGCATGCATTTATTTTAGAATTAAGTATGCTTGCTAGTGGAACTCACTCAGTGGTAGGGAAACAACTGAATATAGTTACAGAATCAGGCACAACTTGTTTCTCTTCCCAGAAAATCAACCAAGACAATATACATGAGGAGTTGGATAATGCTTTGCAGCGTGAGCAGGAGGCAAGATGACTTTTACAAGAACACCAGCAACGGCTTCAGGACCTGAGTAATAGACTGGAATTGCACTCATTTGCCAACACAGATAGAAGCCAAGTCTCTAATGTATCTCTGATGATAAGATTATTCTTCTAGAACATTAAAAAGAATTTTACCTTTTGTTCAATAAGCCAAATAGTGCAGTTATTGTGTAAATAAAGTAACAGAGGTAAATACACACATACTATTCAGTCTGCTGGAATTTTAGGCTATTGAGAAAACCCTTCAAATACTCCTTTTAAAAAAATTTTTAAAGCTACCTATGTTCTATTTTTAACAATTAAAGAAAAAGTCTTCAATGGGGGTTTGTTTTGTTTTGCTTTGTTTTTTTGCCTACAATAATTTTGTTTTCTAAAATACATTTATATGTAGCAAATATACTAAAAATTGGGAGGGGGAGGGGGAGGTGGAGGCATTGTGAGTCAGTAATGCTTTTGCTAGGAAATTCATAAAACCTTAGCATGCAGGGGTCCAAATCTACTTTGCAATCAGTTTGTCGTCTACGTTGGTCAGCAGCCAGTGGCATAAAGTTTATTTGGGCTAAAGAGCAACTCTGCTCTCTGCTGGCAGAACCTCTCTAATGCAACGGAGGAGCTGAGGAGCAGAGACCAGGTTCTGTATCACCAGAAAAGACTCCTGAAAGACACAGAGCAGGACCAGCAGCAACTGCGGGAGACTCTCGAGGAGGCAGAACCTGCCCTCAAACTGGGAGTAAAGTGAGCACTAGGGCCTGGGGAATGTCACTTAAAGTTAATAAAATTTAAATTCCTACATCCATGGGCAGGGTTTTAGTCCTGTACGGTGTAAGGTTAGAAGAAAAAAGTACATCTGTCTCTTTTATTTTTAAATTCACGGATAGTCTTCTAAAAACAAGTGTTACTTCAAAATACTAGGTCATACATTTTATGCATGTTTATGCAGTTATCCCATAATAGTGCTCCAAATTCTGGGTGTTGAAATAATTGGCAAACAAAATACCTGTGCTGTCTTACTGCTCTGACAACATCTCTTTGGCAGATCCTTAAAGTTCTGTTTATTTAAGAAATTATTTCTTGTTCTTTGTGTTTCCACACCATCTTTTTGTAGACAGATACAATATATTTATAGTAAATACAGAAGCATCAGCTAGGGGACAGGTCTTCACCACCAAAGGGACTGAAACCCATCTTGCACCTAGTCTTTCCTGTGGTAAAAGATACATCTTCCTGCTGATTTCAGGGAGTTTTGAATTTAGACCTAATCCCCCCACCACTTACACTACAACCTGGAGTGAAAAGAAAGGCTCAGGCACTGGTCTTGAAAAGACTGGTACTCAAAAGGCGGCTCCTTGACTTGAAAGAGGATTATTACTAAGCTATTTTTGCACCATATGGAAAAAAAATTGCAGATTTTGATTTCTAATACTTATCATAGTAAGAAATATGTATTATGAATATTGTTGTTCCATGGCGAGGATCTAAAAAAATTTTAGTTAATCAAAATTTCTCATCACACCTGGGATCATTCAACCTCTGAAGAACAGCATCTGAGAAGCTTTCAGGGTTTTATGCACCAGGGAAATAATGCAATTTGTATAGTCCTCAATTAAATGTTTAATAAGCTAATTAAAATAACGAATGTTATTTGGTGTGATTTGATCAAAGCAGGTGTGACCTCCAGAAGGATTTGTTCTAGAAAGCTTTCCTGCCCCAATCTATTTTGGGCATTTCAGTAAAGATCATTCATGCTGCTCCTTTGGCACTGCCAGAGGAACCGATTCCTTCAGCAGATCCCTCTGAGGCTGCGATTCCTCCACTGTCTGTGCTGCCACTTCAAATGCACTCTCTAGTGAAGAGTGGTGCTTTCTCTCAAATGCAGCCAGCTCCTTCCATCTACAAGGGGACAGACAAACAAGGCTTTAATTGCAGCAGAGTCTCCTTGCAAAACCAGCACTACATACTATGTCCTACTTAAGGCAGTCTTACGGCCTCCCAACAGCCCTCTACTTCCACCTCAAGAGAATGATGCAATTCCCTCCCTAGACCAGCATCTCTGTCATTTGTGCAGGTAAAAGAGTCGCCAGTGAGGAAGTCAAACAAGCTTCCAGAAGCCACAGAACATTTACAGAAAACTCAGGTACTCTCAGCATAACAGTGTCCCGCCTGCTAGGTCTAATGCTTCTTTCTGATACAGTGGATACCAGACTTGGAAAAGTTTTTCTTTGGCTAAGACACGCTTGGTAAGTCCAAATGAGTACTCCCACAATTCCTCTTGCTTTCACTAGTGAAACAAGGAAAGAGCCTGCAAGTTATAGCTTGGGGAGGAGGTGGGTATAACTTTCCAATTCAATAATCAAGGGATCCCAAGATGGTTTAGGCTGGCAGAGACCCCAGGAAGCCTCTAGCCTAGTCTTCAGCTCAAAGCAATTGGGGTCACCATCTGGACAGGCTGCTCAAAGCTCTATCCACCTGGGGCTTCCAAATTTCAAGGAGTGGAATCTGCACATGCTCTCTGAGTCACTTGTTCTGCTGCATAATTGTCTTTGCAGATCAATGCTTTGCTGTCCTTAAGCCCAGCCTGAACCTCCCTTGCTTTTACTCTGGTCTAGCTCAGAATTATTTTTGTTAAGGTTTGAGAAGTGAGCCTCAGGAGGTAGCTATGCTCTAGGTTGGTCAGCAGCCAGACCTGCCCTGGGCTGCCTTCTCCCATCTGTGCTGAGCAAGTTAAACTATGAGAAAGCCAAATTTGTTCTTTGACCCTGGGCCTCCAAAAGTCCAGCAATGTCCATCCCTGCTCAGAGAAAGTGAGAAAGCTTAACACACACCTCAGCTTCCAGGCACCATGCACTCTATCCATGCTCTCCTGCTGCTCCGCCTTTCCTGCCTGGACCGAGGAGTCTTGACTGGCAAGAACCTCTCCTAGCAGGACCTGCAAGGAATGGGCAAGGAAAAAGCACAAACCAGCAATAAGGAGCAGGGAAGTTGGCTCCTGAGAGCTGTCAGAAGCAGCAAGCAGAGACACAGCTCACCTGAAGGCAAAATGGTATGGGGCTATTAGGTGGTGTTTATGTGGTGTTATGTCCCAACTAACTCTTGAGTTGCTCTGGAAGTGTCTGAGTAGAAGCAGGGAACACTTCCCTGCTCAGCTCTGGTCAACTGGCTTCCCCTCAGGATTTCAGGCTTTGGAGAGCAGCCAATAGGAACTGCATTGCAGCCCTTCACAGACAGACCTTGTTTCTGCCATGCAGAGCTGCTCAGATCAACAACAAACGTGGGTCATGTCAAAATTAAGGGTGTAGTCGAAGCACTGACTGTAGCTACCTAGATAGGGCGTGGAGAGGGGTAGGTCCCTGCAGGCAGCAGTGGCTCCTCCATACCCCACAAGGCTGTGAACTGCCTTAGCACCTCTGCCTCTGCTGCCAGCAGGGAGCCTGCACAGACTCTGGGCACAAAGGGGCTGACTTTTGCACCAGTAGCATTAAAACACATCACGCTACTGCTTATCTCACAGCAAGGGAAGTTCACAGTCCCTGTGAGAATGCCAGGAAAATGATGCCTGCATGTGAAAGTTCAGATGCCATTTCCCACAGGTCAGTGGCTGGGCTGAAGGGCTAGGTCATGGCAGGACTCTAGCCCACAGCATCTTCAGCCACAAAGGGCAAGTGCTGCCTGCTCAGAAACTTGCAGCTCTGCAGTGCACCAAAGCTTTGCACTGATCCAACCAAAGCTGCCACTTCTTGGTGCAGGATGCTCAGGCCCTGGACGTGGAGGTTTGTTGTCCTTTGACAGAACACCTCCCCTTTAGCCTCTGGTGGAAGAGAGCGAGTGGTGTGGTGGTGTGCGGACAGGCAGCAGCGTGAGAGACAGAGCTGTCATTTAAAACCTTATTTCTCCTGAATTAGCTCCTCAGCTCTCCTAAGCAGAAGTCATGAATTTAGAGACAAGTGGGATGCTCAGTCATTAAAACTCAAGTGCACTAAGAGACTAATGTTTGGATGGGATTGCATATGCTTCTGAAGGAGATATTTCAGCCAGCAGCTTGACTTTCATTAGTTAAAACCTCTTCAGTGGAAAAGCAGGAAATGGATGGAATCCTTTTGGTTTTGTGTTCATGCACACATTGACTTAGTGTTCATGCACACATTGACTTAGTGGACTTTCTTTTGGCCTGCCAGGCTGGTGCTCTACTGCAACAGGCGAAGGCCACAGTTTTCTCCACAATCTTCAGACACCAGGAATGTCAAGGGTACCCATCCCACTCACCAAATCGTGCACTTGACTCCTTCCACGTCTGAGGCAACCTGCTGGGAATAAGGGAGAATGAACCAGGTGCTGTTAGAAATCTGTTTGTGCTGAGGAATACCACAGAACAAGTCCACCCAAGCAGAGATCATTTTCCTTTCACAACATCCCTCCAGGAGCAACACTTCTTTAGCACAGCAAGCAAGACTGCAGACCAATACCCTAGGCTGTGTCTACCTTTTGCTTGGCTTTGCCTCTAAGGAACTAGAAATTTGGCTGAGAAGATGCAAATTGTTCCTTAGCTGTCAATGCCTACATTGGAGCTCATTGTCCAGCCTGCAGCTAAAGCAGCTTTTTTCTCCTCTCTTTCCTGGACTTGCTTTTTCTTTTTGTAAATTGCATTCAGCATGTCCCTTGCGGTTGCTGTAAACAATTCCCCACAGAAGCTCCCACCAAACCCCTCTTAGCGATTGCAGTTCTGTTTGGACACAGCACAGGCCCAGGTCTGGGGTTCAGGAGCACACACAAACTGCTCGGCAGTTTGCCCTTCAGCACAAAGCCAATCACTCTTGTAGTTCACAAAGGGGGTCCACTTAGACAGGCACATCCTTGAAGGATGGAATACAGAAAAAAAATGCTTTTCCCCAGTTCTGGAGAGAACTGAACAGTTTTTAGAAGGGCACCTGCAAAGCTCCCCCAGTCTGAATTTTGGAAGCTCCCACACCCTGCTGGGTAAGAGACACCCCCTTTTTAGGTGAAACTGTTGACAGGAGCTTTACCAAACATATGGCATCTTTATGCCATTTTTGTTTCAACGTGCTGCCCCAAGGAAAAACTTCTATTTACCAGTCAAACAATGAAAAGCTTTCCAAGAAGCCACCAATGAAAAGGTGCTGCTGACTGCTCTATGGACTTGCTCCATCATTTGAGCAGTGCTGCTCAAGTCCATAGGCCAGGAAAAAAATATGGAAAAAACCTCCCCTTGCTCAAGTCCACAGACTGTGCAAGGAAAAAGAGGAGAAACAGGACACTTGCACAACTCCATGGACTATGCAAGAAAATACAGAAACAAAAGGACACCTGCTGTAATCTGAGAACAGCACAGTTGAAGTGATCCTCCTGCAATGAGTATGCCAAGAGCTGCTCTGGATGCTAAGACTTTGCAGGCACAAGGAAAACCTCCTGCTGACAACGTTGTGACGTGGCTCTCTGCTGACATCACAATAGCAGCTGCTCTGGGTTGGTCTGTGAATTCATGTGTAGCAACCATGCACAGCAACTCTGCAGCTAACGCAGAAGAAAAGCCCGGAAATATCTCCTCTGCCCCAAAGCAGCACAAAACCCCCTTGCAGTCCATAACTCACAGCTCAAAGGAACCAAGAGTAACACAAAACAGGCACCAAGCCCATACACCCTGTACGCCAAGCTGAACACTGAGAGAGAACCAGGATATAAGGAAACCAAAGACAACGTGCCCTTTTGACCAGCAGTGCTTCTGACTAAAGCCAAGAACACTTGATTTTAAATTCTATGAATGAAATTGTGCTTTGCTAATATTCCCTACATTGGAATGCCCGTCATTCCTGCCCATTTACTGCATGGCTAACATCAACCAGCAAGCTGTAGGGCTCACTGAAGGATGAATGGGGAGAAAAAACCTAAGTGGGGAGAAAAAGCCAAGTTACCAACCTGCTGCACACACAGCACACTGCTGCTGCACAATCACAGAGCCTCAAAGAAGCCTTGGGGCTTGTGACTCACTTCTGGCAGCTTCCTTGAGCACACATCTGGGAGTCACAGAGATCTGACTCTTAATGGACACACAGAAAGAAGGAAAAGAAAATCAAATCCCAGTGTGGGACACTGTAGAAGCTGGGGTGGGGGGAGGAAACCAATGCAGCAAAATGGGCAAGTCCCACCTAAAAGGGAGGAGACCATGAGGCAGAGACCAAATAACTCAGCTGGTGGGCACACCTTAGGAAGTCAGGCTCAGGAAAATAGAGCAACCACAAACCTTCCAAAGTTCAGGCTTCCATCTCCCTCCTCTCCTGTCCCCTTGAAACCGGGTTTTTTCTCCCTCATAAAAATATTTTCTTGAACATTAACAGCAAGTGCATGGAAAAACCTGTGATTTTATTTCTCAGTTAAAAACCAAAAAGAATGGAGAAAGATCTGGTCTTTTGCTGTTTGCCTGATCTTGCAGCTGTGGCAGATTTTGGAAGGGCTCTATACAAGTCAAGGTTTTTCCCAGCCCCAGGACCACCACTGGCATGAACCCAGCAAATGTAGTGGAGAGAGCAGCTGGTCAGATTCCACATATGACATCTGGGATGCTGCATCTTGTGCTGATGCAAATTTCCTCTGTGTGTCAGACTGAAAGTCAGGACAATTCTCAAGAAATGTCTGATTAGATGACGAACACCTTTGAATCTACAGACACCACATTTGTGCCTAGTGGGACTAGTGTCCTAATCCTGAAGTTTTAAAATGTGACCCTAATTTCCTCAGGGCTAGAGATCAGGGAGTAGTTTCAAACATGCATTGCTTACAAAACAGTCACCAGAGCTATGTATACCATTTTCTGCCCACCATTTACAAAACACTGCTGTTTCCTCAAAGGAAAGCAACGGAAAGCTCTAGAAGCCTGCCCCCACCCCAAAGAGGTTCCAACCAATTTTTTCCTCTACTTTCTATGTCCTATGTTTTAGGAAAAGAGGTTTGTGCCAGCATAGTGAACTGGAGACAGGCCATTTGTTCATGTGCAACAGCTTGGGTTGGTGCTCCAGCCTGACAGCTGGAACACAGGAGCTTGGGCAACCGAGCTTTGAGATGCAACAGCAGAGAGAGAATGATGCTGGGGGTGACAGCCTGCGGAGGAAACTGGCCCAGCAATGGCATTGCACACAAGCTGCGGAGGAGGCACTATCAGCATGACAGCCCTAATAATACCACACAAACCCCGATAGTTTTGCACATTTATTGGACATGCTGGTTGCTTTGCATGTATTTCTATACTGGTGCCTTTATAACCTTTTGGAAGCAGTCAGAGACAGCAGGATCCACCCAGCATCAAGAGCTGATGCAGCCTGGGAACCTGCTGATTTACAGAGGCTTCTGGCTTCCAAGGTGAAGCCAAGGCAAGCCCTGCTGCTGCTGCTGCTCTGCCAGAGAGCCCTGTCTGGGCAGGGATGGCAACACTGTGCCGCGGGCTGCTTCTTCCAGAGCTGGGCGGTGCTTTTGAGCTCGTAATGACAGCTGGTGGGAGAACAAATGGGCCTTTTCCTGTACCAGCACTTATAGATGCGCTAGGGCCACCTTCAGAGGAGACTTTCGGCCCCCACAAAGTAAAGCAGAGGAACACAGCTGGAAAACGCTTCCTTTCAAGCCGCGCTCGCTGTCAGAAAAGAAAGGGCCCGAGGGACAGGAGGAACAGCAGGACCCGATCCCGCCTCCGCGCCTGCAGGGAGGGGCGGCTGCCGCTGGGCGGCGCCACGGGAAGGGAGCGCCCCTGCGCGGGGGGCGGGGCGGGGCAGCCGCCAGGGGGCACCACGGGAAGGGGCGGGCCCCTCTGTGGCGGGGGAGAGCCTCGGGCAGCTGAGGGAGCGCGCGGAGCCATGAGCGGGACTGTCCGTCTGCAACGCACAGCGCCAGGGCAATGGACAGCTCCGGGCAAAGCACAGCTCAGCGCAGGCTGCCCGGAAGGGAATCCTCCCATGCAGTGCAGGATTTAGGCGTCATTTTGATTCCCAGTCCTGCGCTGAGCTGGCTGGGCACAAAGCCTCCCCAGGCACCGGTGCCTCCTCTCCAGGCTTCCTGCAGTGCCTCTGCTGATAGGGTCCACAGTCAGCCAGGCTGGGGGCAGGCTCAGCTGTTGTTACAAAGCAATGCTGTCCAAAAGAAAAGAAGACAAAAGGCAAACCAGAAAGGATGTATTAGTTCCCATGCTGAGTTCCTCACAGGCAGAGGCAGGATACCTCTGGTTCCCAGAAAGATGCAGAAACAAGACACAAGGACACTATGTGCCCCTTACCTTAATATCCAAGATCTTGCTATTGCAGGCCAACATAGCTCACAATCATATTCACTCCTTTATCCTGGTATCTTCAGCTTGTTGGGATTTTCCCTCTGAGAGCAGCCTGGGAATGCTGCTTGCTGTCACGGGGCTTTGTTCCTCCCAGGAAATTCCACAGACTCACTTTGCTTCTTCCTTTCAAACACATGGCTTGGGTTAACTGCCAAGAGGATAAGCAGTGTAAGCCATTCCTCAGCAAATGCCAATGCCTCTGAGAAATGCTGATTCCAGTGGGATTTAGGCCCAAGTGTTGCTCTCAAGAGCACTGAAGTTCAGGGTTTCAGCAGCAAGACAAGAGCAGGCAGCTTGGTAGGCCTCCACCATCTCCAGCACTCACCTGCCTTGCAAATTCCTCTGCTTCCTGTAGCCATTAGCTGAACTCCTGTTTTTGACCTGCAGCCCTCTCCTGTTACTCATGAGACTGGCACCTGATGCACTGAGGCATGTTATGAGGAAGTCAGAATGAAATGATGGAGAAGAATTCCACAGAACCTGCTTTGCCCTATTTGGAACTTGAAACTGTCCGCAGCAGACGTGGAGTTTGTGGTTCAGTGAGCTATGCGGCCCAGAAAAGAAAATACTAAATTAGCTCAGGAAAACCAGGATCAACTACTCATCTCCTGCAGGCCAGAAATGAGAGTGCAGCAAATGACTGAAAAATGCAGTACTATGCAGCACGTATCCACCATGGGCATGACAGAGATTTCAAACCCACATCCATGGAGGATTCTGACCTTGCAGGTTTCCCACAAACCAAAGGGAGTGGGTTTTTGCAAAGGCACCAGGAACTCAGTGTTGGACAGAGAACTTTGTCAAGAGAAGGGCTGACTTGGGAGTTGGTGGAAATGGAGAGAATGATGGGTGCACCCACACTGTGAGGGCTGCTCCAAGGGCACCCCGTGTCATGCACAAGATGTGGGCACTGCCCTGTGCAGAGGACGTGTCCCTGCCATATTGCCAACACAAACGCTGCTCCAGTGTCATGCAAACACATATGGGTGATTCGTTCCTCAGCATCTTTTCCCCACAAAAAAATTGTTCTTCCTTCAGTGAGCCCTACAGTTTGCAGGTTAATGTTAACCATGCAGTAAATGGGCGGGAATGACAGGCATTCCAATTTAGGGAACTAGTTTTAGTCAGAAGCACTGGTGGTCAAAGTACAGGGTGTGTGGACTTGGTGCCTGTTCTGCGTTCCTCTTGGATCCTTTGAGCTACGGGTTATGCACTGCAAGTGGGTTTTGTGCTGCTTTGGGACACTGTGCACCCAGTCAAAGGAGTTGTTTTTGTCGCCTGATGCTGTAAAGTCTGTGGACAAATGCAGGCATCCTTTTTATATGCAATTGTAGGGTCTGCCAAGATGTGCAAGTGTCTTTTATTTTTGCCTTCTTCTTATACATTCAGCCGATTGCTGCAGGTGTCTCTTTCTCCTTGCACAGACTGGGGACTTGTGCAAGTGGGTTCCTTTTCCATTTTTGTTTCCTGACCTGCAGACTCGAGCAGCACTGATCAAATGATGGACTGAATCCATAAAGCAGTTGACAGGGCTTTCTTGTTGGTGTCATCTTGCAAAGTTTTTAATGGCCTGACAGGTAAATAAAAGTTTTTTTGCTGGGGCAGCATATTGAAACAAAAATGACATAAAGATGGCATATGTTTGGTAAAACTCCTGCCAACAGCTTCAGCTAAAAAGGGAGTGTCTCTTGCCCAGCAGGGTATCTGAAGGCATCCTTTTTTTTAACTCTACGCTTGTAGGGTCTGCAAACACATGCAAGTGACTGTTTTTCTTCCTTTTTCTTGTACTGTGAATTTGTACAGATGGTTTTTTTTTGTTTTTATGTTTGTTTGGTTTGGTTTTGTTTCATTTTTTGTTTTTGATTTTTCCCCGTTTTTCTGTACAGTCTGGGAACTCATGCAAGTGTCCTTTTGTTCTCCATATTTGCACAGTCTGCAGAGCATCACAGTCTGCAAACTCATGCAAGCATGCTTATTTTTCCATTTTAGTTGCATGATCTGGTGGGGACTTTTGCAAGGTCCTTTTTTTCAACATTTCACTACATGCTCTGGGCATTCTTGCAAGTGGGTGCTTTTTCTCTTTCTGTTTCATGGTCTGTGGACTGGAGCAGCATTGCTCAAATGGTGGAGCGAGTCCATAGAGCAGTTGGCAGCGCTTTCTCCTTGGCGGCCCTCACCATACTGCTCGTGGTGCTGCTGGGTGGGCATCAGTAGCTGCGTCTTGGGCAGCATCGCCTCCCCTCTGGGCAGCATCATCACCCCTTGGCTCTGTTTGTCACAACTCTGGCCCTGATTCCGCTTCGGGCTCCTCTCGGGGCCCGCGGAGGACTCGCGCGGCAGGGCCTTATCCCCGCCTCTGCTGTGGGTTCGCCAGACCGAGCTCAGCCGTTTGGCAGTGCGGCCGCCTGCCCCGAGCTGCCAGTGCCCCGTTCAGATGGGAATGCCCGGCTCAGGGTGCTTGGGGGGATATAGCGGGGAGGTCGGGGACCGTTCCCAGCCCTGGCCTGAACGCTGACAGCCACGTCTTGCCTGCAGGAGGCCCTGCAGGTGCGATTCTGCTGGGTTAATGTCACGATCCACTTATAGCAGGGTTCATTAGCTGATCCAAAGTGCAAAAGACAAACAGCAGAGGACTATCAGTTTAATCACAAAAAATGCACCTTTATTAGGGGCCAAAACAATAAATGCGATAGTGGGGTCAGAAAAGAGATAAAAAGGATAGAGAGAGAGAGAGAAGAGGGGGACGGGAATAGCTACCAACACAGGCGAGGTCCTCACTGGTCCAGACAATGGGGATCTGTCTTGTGTTGGGGAGAGTCTCCAAAGTCCTACCCAACCCAGGGGTCCAGTTATAGTCCACAAAGGAAAAAGGGGGGAACATGAAGAACAATAAGTCTGTTGAAATTGCTGTGGGGGGAACAGGTGAATCTACTGAAAACCATCCAGGCAGGACGAACACAATGAAGAGTAAGTCCATTGAAGTTACAGGAGAAGAACAGGTCATGTCATTTGTGGTTACACCACCATTCCCCTGCCCACTCCCTGTGGTAGGGGTCTCAGTCTCAGTCCTTGATGAGAGGGTTCTTGATCTCTGTCTGTCACGGTGGTAATGATGCAGGTGAGGGGTCTTCAGTGAGACACCACCAGAGTCACCCCAACAGTTCATTCGGCTTAAAGGTAGAGAGTGAAGTAGGCATTGCAGCAGGCTGCCCTGTGCTGGGTCCATGCTTGGACTTCACCAAGTCCTTGCCAAATCCTTGCCAAGTTCTTGCCAGGCCTCGTTCGGAACAGCTAACGTAACGTTACAGGGGCTGTACCTGCATGGTTACCTTCTCCAAGCCAGGGGTGCGGTGGGGAGGGTCCTTCTCGTGGCAGTTGGCAGACAAATGAGTGTGGGTCTTCAGATGGCCTCTTACAGTTACCTGCAGGGGTGCGGTGCCTTTGGCACTGTCTACCGGGGACATGCCCAGCGGACAGCACCCCAGTGGGTGGTGGGGCTGGCAGGGGATGGAGTAGGGGGAGAGTGGAGGAAAGGGAGGGCGGAGCTCAGCAGGGTGGGATATGAGCTCAGCTTGCTATGCCCATTGGCGCGCAGGTGGCCATCGAATATGTGTCATGGGATCACATCCATCATTAGGGTGAGCTGGTGAGTGATTTGGGCTGGTGGCAGAACACAGCATGTGAACAGACGGGGTAAGCCAAGGCCTGGGAGAGTGGAAGCCACCAGGACGCCTGGAGGGAGAGCTGGTATGAGCTCAATGGAGGGCTCAGAGCATACTGGGCTGGGTGAGGGCTTCCCAACCCCTGACGGCATTGTGGTCTTCTTGCAGCTCAATGGAATCTGCATGCCCCTGGAGATCGAGCTGCTGGACAAGGTGTCCACTGAGTTCCATGGTGTTGTTCAGCTCTTGGTGTCAGCTTCCTAACAACTTCTTGTTGGTGATGGAGCGCCTTGAGCGGTTTCAGGACCTGTTTGATTTCCTTCTGCCAGAGGAGGCAGTGCAGGGGCTGTTCCTCCAGGTGCTGAAGGCCATGCAACACTGCAGCAGCTGTGGCGTCCTGCACTGGGACATCAAACCAGAGAACATCCTCCTTGACCTGAGTTCCATGGTATTGTTCAGTTCTTGGATTGGTGTCAGCCTGTGGCACTGACCTGCAAGACACAGTCTGCCCACACTTTGCAGGTGAGCCCACCCAGGGCTATGCTCTCTGTTGGTCCCAGCATCTCATGGCCCAACCTGGCTGTGGCTCTGGGCATTCCCCTGTTTGCTGCCAGTCAGGGGCACACCTATGAGCCAGAGATCTGCCTGTATGAGACAGAAAGAAAGATCAGAAGAACCATTCCACCTTCCCTTCCTGCTAAACCAGTTCTTCTTGTTCTCATAAAGACAAAATGCAGTTTTTCTCTGCATCAATGGCAGCTTATCGCACCTGCAGAGCTGAGAGGCTTTTTCGCCTGCTGCTGTACTATAGGCAGATTTAGCAGCATTACCTAAAATGGAGATCCATAGAGGGACCACAAGCAGTTGACTTTGTGCCACTTAATCTCAAAGGTCACCACTCTCAGCAGACACAGATAGAAGAGACTCATGCACTCTCTGTTTGCTCTGTTGATGCACACCTGGCTGGCACAGCTTTCCCTGATGGAGAATAACAACAAGGGACAGCTCCCTCACAGCCGTGCAGCCCAGAGATCTGCAGGGCGCATCAGAACCCGGCTTCATAAGTGACCAGTTCTGCTGGGATGGAAACCAACCATCAAATCCTTGTTGACTTCAGCAGCAGCAGCAGCAATGCCTGCATCTGACCCCTAGGTCTGGGTGTGGGCTGGACAAAGGACACACATGGCACACTGCCCCTGAAGGATGTGACTTTGGAAAACAACCACCTACCACTGTCTCCTGTTGTTTGTGGTAGGGTCACACCAGCCTGAGGCACCGAGTAGCCCTCAATACCACCTGGGACTGCAGATGACAGGCCCTGGCCTCTGGGACCAAATACAGGGAGGAAGTCACTCTCCAGATGGAGCTTGGAGATTGAAAAGGCTGCCGTGAGCAGGCACCTGAAAGGGCAGACAAATGAGGCCCTCCTGCATTTTAGCTGTGCCACGCAGCTACACAGCCCTGGGTAGACACCACAGAGTACAGGGACAACAGAAAGCACAGAAAGAGGGACAAACCTGGTCAAGCACAGAAACCTTTAATGATTGCTGAGCCCCAGACAACCCCAAGGGTGCCATCACCCACCAATCCTTTTCTGTTGACAAAGTGCAGATCCAGCGGGTGCCTTGTATTACTGGCCAGGGTCCTGCCAGGCTCTTTCCTCTCTGCTCTCCTGTGCTGCCAGCAAACGTGCCCACCTTCTTTGTTCCACTTGCAGAGCCTCGTACCTATGAGCCATGGCC
The DNA here is from genome assembly GCA_003676055.1 of Chloebia gouldiae. NCBI lineage: Eukaryota > Metazoa > Chordata > Aves > Passeriformes > Passeridae > Chloebia > Chloebia gouldiae. The sequence goes on along the minus strand of QUSF01000064.1, from coordinate 958,575 downwards.
ACGCGGGAGCCCAAAGCAGTCACAGAGGAGATGTGCGAGCTACACCAAACAGGAACCAAAAGCCTCTACGTCCTCAGCTGAAAGCCTCTATCTCCACAGGATGTTTTGGCTGCCCTGCTCTTCACTGGATTTTGACTGGAAATGCAATTGCCCTTTCTTCCTCATCCAGAAATCCGTGACTAGCCAATGGGCAGCTTTCCAAAGGCAGTATAGGCTGGAGCTGATAAAGGAAGGAGATTGTTGCCAATTCCAAGCCACACCAGAATGCCCTTAAGAGGGACTTTGCATCTTTAAGAAAGAAGGCCCAATTCAGAAGTGAACGCAGAGCCTTATTCAACGGCTGACAAGGAAGAGAATCGTCCAACAGGCTTGAGGGTGTATAGGACTCCTTTAGTGAGTCCAACTCTAAGCTGCCTTTGGTGCAAGTAATCCTGAAGTGATCCTGGTCATCTCTTCTGATTCCTCAATTGCTTTGCTGCAACTTTCCTTAATTTTCATTTTCAAAGTCCTTAGAGTGGGGATTTAGATGGCAGGGGCCTATGTGATCTGTAGAAGGAATAACAGAAGTACATGCATAGCAACAACAGCAGTATGAAACCAGCCCTACAGCAAATCATTTTCTTGAGAGTATTTTATCTCCAATGACTGGTGAAAAGTCAGAAGTCTAAAGGGAATCTAGGAAGCCAACTGTTCTGCTCAGTTTGGCCAGACTAGCACACACACCTTCTCTGAGTTATTCACTAGGTTGTAGCCTTCTGCTGCTTGTGAAACAATCACTGCTTTTGTCTTTACTGTAGAGGGAAGCTCAGGCAAAGCCCACCCCCACCCAGCTGCCCTCAAAGGCAAAAGGAATGCTTCAAGTGCTCCCTGCCTGCATCCAAGCACCACAGTGGCTTTTATAGGGAGTCCAAAGTGTCTGTCTGACACCAAAGCAAGGAGGAACATGTGCTACAGCTCTTGCTGAGGCACACACACTATAATACACTGCTCGATTGGACAAAGAATGCACAGGACATACTCAGCAGCCGCAGCCTCAGGCACCGCCTCAGCAGCCTGACAGCCAGCCCTCTCCCACAGCTCTAACCTGGCTCTGCAGAGGGCTTCCCGTGGGACCTCCCTCCTTCTGAGAGGAAGCTCTGGGTTTCCCATTCTCTTTGAGCCTGCAACGCCATTCCTGCCTTCCTCAAACCTGCGCTCTGCTAGCCTCTCACCAGATCTTTCCCTGAATACACAAACGTCTCTCCAGCACTATTTACCAAGGGCCAGCTACGAGACAATGCCACCCAGATAGACAGTGTCCAGAGAAACAATGCCCGTAAGGAGCACAGAGGAGTTCAAAACAACACAGAAACTGTCTGTTCACTGCCTTTGCCTTTTGACTGGCTTTACTTTGTACCTTTTCTTGTGCAGCTTGCATGGTAGCAACTTCCTGCTTCATTTCAAGCTGCCTGTTCTCCTGCTCCTTGTAGGAGATGGGAAGGGAAATGATGAGATTGAGATGCCATGGGAGGAGGCCATTGAATGAGAAACTACACCCCTTTTTCTGTCCTTCAAGTTACTGTTCAGTCCCATGTTCTAGAAAGTTTATTGTTCTGTGTTTGTTCATTGGCCCCTGTAAATTGTTATCCACCCCCTGTCCCTCCATTGGTTGTTTCCTGATCACCCCATCCCTGCTCGTCTCCTTGCCTCTTCCCTGGTTGGCTCCCTTTCCCAGTTACCCCTCCTACCCTGTCCCAGTTATATACCCTATACCCTCGCTCACTCGAGGCTTGCTTTTCTTTGCTGCCTCTGACCCGTTCTGTTGATCCTCAATAAACAGAGCTGGAATTTCAAGCAGCCAGCTTCTCTTGCTTCACTGGTTAGCCTTCATTACTACACCTGCACCTCGAGTGTCTGGTGGATAGCCGTACTGACCAAGGAGTTTGGTCTTGGGAAGGAGGCCCTCAAGGCAACATCTGCCCCTGAGGCTGCGGCTCCTTCTGTACCTCTGCCAGGAAGTTTTCCCATTGTGCCAGCAGCTGCTGTGCCTCCAAATGCTGCCCTTCCAAATCCAGTGAGAAGAGGAAGACCCTTCTACATGAAGTGCCGGCCAAGCTCCCCAGATAATCAGCGGAATCTTCATGCCTCACACCACCCCCCACCTGAAAACTGCACATCAGTAGTGACTTTGTGCTCTCCAGCAATGCTGTCCTAAGCAGAAATTCAAAAGCCGGATCAGCAGGTGGGAGAAAAGGAGATGACACCTTCCTTTCCTGCTCTAATTGCTGCTTGTTTCCTGGCCCCTCTCCCCTCAGGATTTCTCCCTGTTCTCAGAGGTTCGGCTCTCCAAGTGCTGAAGTGGTCCTTGCCATCTCTTTTGCTTCTTTCATGACTTTGCTGCAGGGATGACAGCAATTAGGCTGTCAAAATAGGCTTAAGAGAGGCTTTGCTGATTGGAGAAATGGATGCTACCCAAAGGGAAAAAGAAACAAAACAAACCAAATTAAAAGAGACAAAGGAAAAATGAATTATTTTTTAAGTTGAGTTCATAATAGGGTCGAGGTGGATTCCTCCAGCACCCAAAAATACACAAACATAGGACTGAAGGCACCTTCAGCACATGTGCCTTCATGTCCAGGATGCTGCTAGCACAGGCAAACATGGCCCAGAACTGCACTAGTCCATTCCTCAAGGTGTCATCACTCGCTGGGATTTTTGTCCTGACAGCACTGTGGGATTGCTGCTTGTTGTCCAAAGGATTTGTTCCTTTCAGGAAACTCAACAGACTTATTCCAGCTCCTCTTTTCTACACACATGGGGTATTTGAGTGTCCAAAAGAAAATGTGGGGCATAAGACATTCCTCAAGAGACTCCTGAGAACTCTGAAAAGTATTGATCCCACATGTTGTTCTCAGGACCGCTGGACACACAGGTTTTCAGCAGCAAGCCAGGAGCAAGGACACAAAGCAGCAGGGCGCAGATGTGCTCAGCTTGAGCTTGCAGGAAGAGTAGGCTCTGCCTTGGCATGCCCCCCCTTCTGTGCTGGCTGGCATCTTCCTTCTCAGCAGGAACAGCCAAGGAAGTGGCCTTGTCACCAGCTCCTTGTCTGCCACAAAACCCGGAAGCACAGCCTTAGCGATTCTCATCTACTTGACCGGGCCAGGCAGCACATTTGTTCTGGCACAACTACTGCTCAGCTGTCCATGTTTGGCTGGCAAAAACCGCTAAGAGTGTGGCAGGAGGGACAAGCTGAGTGTCCTCGGATGCTGACAGTGAGCTCCCACACAGCCCCCACCTTCTCATGGACCAATCTAGAACCACTTGGCAGGGACTGTTTTCGTTGTGTTCTTCAAGCCCCCATCCTCGGTATTGCAACATTTCAGTTCCTTTTTTACCAGGTAAACCTGAATACACCCCCTTGTGGAAACCCAGGGCACTGGGAATATTTCTCCGTCTGGTCTAGGGTGTCCTGACCCCTAGGACTTTGACCCTCAGTCATGGATAAAACTTCCAAAGCCTCGAGGTAAACTAAAAACCACCAAAGTGTGAAATAGACTGTAGAGATTGTAGATAGTAATGTAGTATGTCACATGGGTGAGAAATTTAGGTTTTAGGCTTTTTAGTATGTTATAGATGGATACAAGATGGAGGTACAGGGTGTTGTCTCGAGTTCCTTTCTTCTTTCTTCTTCCTCTTTCTTCTTGGGTTTAGGTGGTAGCTTGTAATTGAGTATAAAAATCCACATTGCGGGTCTTTAGGGGTCAGTTATTGAGTTAGAAAGAGAAATAATCTAGGTGTCACTTCTTAATTGGGTAGCTTAGTGCCGCATCCTCGCCCCGAATCACAGTCCCGTTCTTCGCTCGACCCCGGCTGGCTCTCACACAGGGCAAGAAGGGCAGGGGGAGGCGCTCTCCACTGGCACCTTCCGGGCTTTGGCGAGCGCCTTGTGGGTTTGAGGAGTGCTGCGAGATCCACACAGTGAATAATGAGAGGAGATCTTTTGTCGGGGGCACAGCTTCAGTTTATTGCAACCAACATGGTCAAACGTAACAGAGGCCTGAAGCACGCCAGCTAGCAGCACTGGGTGCCTGCCAACAAGAGCACCTGAAGGATGCTTGCAACACTTTAAATAGGGTAGGGGGAGGGGAACCGGCCAGCCAGTGGGGATACTTCAAGGGACGGCTCTTGGGCAGACAGACATGGGGAGGTCTCCAATGGGGAAGAAGCATGGGAGGGGCCCCAGACCCTCATCCAATCACTCAGTGCCCTGGATGGAAGCTTCTAGAGATGTGGAAAGGAACACTGAGTGACAGACAAGTCACCTGGGAGGGGACAGGGGAAGGATTCTGCAGTTTTCAGGGAGATTGACATGAGGAAAAAAGCGGGAAGACACAGGGCAAAGGCGGGAAAACATAGGGTACAACCATTACAATATAAGGGGTAACCGGACCAAACCATTATACAATACAAAAGTAATATAAAATAACACAACTCCACAGCTTAGTTTTTGATTAGACTTAAAACTCCTTGTAACAAGAGATTGTTTAATGTTTTTCTCTTCAATCCAGGTCTTATAAGCTCTCAGAGATAAGCATGATACCTGTCGTGGTTTGACACGGAAAAAGAATCTTCTTGGAAGGAAGAGGTCAATTTGGATATTGACACTTAGGGTGACCAATTGAAGGTGGACACGCCTCTGAGAACACAGAGGGATTAACAGCAGATTTCCCAGGGGAACTCACTCTCTTTGGTTCCGGTCAGGGTGCAGTGCAGGACTCTCCCCTGCCCGGCTCTTCGCTGGGCAGGGGAGGGGAAGGCCCGAGGCCTGGCTGAGGTAAGGCCAAAGGGTGGAGGGACTGGAACCAGGCTGGCCCCTGCAGATGGAAGGGTGGAAAACATCTGGGATGTCTCCGTCCCCCCCCACCCCAGAGTCTCTCTCTCTCTCCAGAGACAGCAACGGTTTGCCAGCAGTACTGCGGGAAGGAGGAGAGCGGGGGGGCCCCAAGGCTGCAAGGTGCCAGCGTGGGAGCCGGACCAGAGATCCGGACAGAGAGCCAGCCAGGGAGTCGTGACTTTTAACCCTTCCTTGAGAAATGAAAGCTTTGTGAAATTTTACTCCTCTTCGGCTTGAAAGAGAGGAAGAGAGACAGCCTGGGACCCGAGATGTTAGGAAGAGAAAGTCTGGGTGAAAGGAGATGATGGAGTGGCTTCTAGCTGGACTTTTTCTTGTTAGCCATAGACTGAACTGATTTTCTCCTCCAAGAGAGAGACTGTATTTTAGGAGGATGCTGGTGAGCCAAGAGACCTGATTCAGCAGCTGAAGAAAACACAGGAGTGGAGCGAACAGAGAAAAGTTGGGGAGGTTTGTGGTGATGCCCCCCGTCTTCAGAGAAGAAGAGAAGATCTCTGTTCCTGAGATCCTCGGCCCCAGGGGAGGAAGAAAATGGGGGGGACTGTGGTCCCAAAAAATGAAAAACTGAACTGTTGTTTTTTCCCTCTTGGCAGAGTATCCTTGAAAGGAAAAATCCTAAAAGCAGTCTGTCCATCCATGCATCGGTGGTGAGAGCACTGTGCATGGAAGAGAGAGGGTCACACTGGCAAACTTTTTTTTCTCCGGGCGGTGCCATGTGTGACATGGAAACACAGGGAGTGGCAGCTGTGTTTCCGGGGGGTCTATGGTGCAAGGGAGACTCCTCTCTCCCCTGATGGACTCAGTATTGATTATATTGAATAGTGATGAAGGGTCCAAATGTGTCTCACTGTGGTTTGTTGGAGTTGGGTGGTGGGAGGAGGAATGTTTTGGAAGGTTTTCATTTTTGATCTTGTGTGTGTTTTTCTTTCTTTTTTTCTTATATAGTAGTGATAGTAGTAGTAGCTTAATAAAATTCTTTTCCTTTGTTATTAAGTTTGAGCTTGCTTTGCTCTGTTCTTGATCACATTTCACAGCATTCAACAGAGAGGTTGCATTTTCATGGGAGCGCTGGCATTGTTGCCAGTGTCAAACCATGACATTTTTGGTGGAGATGCTGGGGAAAATCAAATTCTGGGCAAGATAAGATGGTGATAAGATGAAAGCTGTGAGATGGGATCAAAGAGGAATAAGAGCAAAGCATGTGTTGGGTTGTGAGGTGAACTGAGGTGGAGATTTAGTGTAGGCTATTGTTTTATGTAGAAGTGTTTTGAATGTAATTTTGATAATTTTTTGTAATCTGTGTTCTCAGAGGCGAAGGGTGGATATCTCAGCTACCTCAGATGGCATAAAATAAGCAGGATGGCTGCTGTAACACTGTTGGAAACAAAAAGTTTTAATAAAAGGCAAAAATAAAAAAAGCTCTTTACAGAGAAAAGCCGAGTCAGGGCAAGAGGTTCTTGCTGCTGCTACTTCACAAAAGCAATTACTTCTTTTGTTCTCTTTTTAGTGAATTGCTTTGGCAAGACTTTTTGGCTTCTGTCCCCAGAGAGTTGCCCAGCTTGGGGCCTGCAAACTCACACCACCTGAGAGCAAAAGAGGGCAACAAAAATGACAAGAAGGAGGGAGCTGTCCTCTGAGGAACAGCTGTGATAGTTGTGCTTGTTTAGCCTGGACAAGAGCAAGTAGGGTATTCTAAGAAAGATGGGGACATATCTTTTAGTGGTCCAATTGTAAGAGGACAAGGGTGAATGGTTTAAGCTAAAAGACTCCATTCAGATTGGCTGTAAGGAAGAAACTGCTTATGGGGAGAGTGCTGAAACACTGGCACAGGCTCCCAGAGAGCTGGGAGGAGCCCCAAGCCTTTCAACATTCAAGGTCAGCTTGGATGGGTCTCTAAGCAACCTGATCCACTTAAAGATGTCTTTGCCAGTGGCTGGGGTTTTGGACTAGATGACCCTCACTGGTCCCTTCTAACCTCAACCAGTCTTGGATCCTACTTGGTTTTCATTGGAAAAGCACCCAGAATGGATATTACTAGATGGGGGGGGCCCATCTGAAGCCGTGGAATTTGGCCGAGGAACAAACCCTGACAGGGAACAGCTGTTTGGGCTGCAGCCATTTTGCCTTGTACCTGCAGAAGTTCCTCGGCAGAGCCTCACCTGTCCATGGCCATCTGCAGGCAGCAAGCCAGAAATTCATACAAGCCAGAGGGCAGCCTGAGCCAGTGCAGATCTGGTACCCCTTGCTTTCCTATCAGGTAGTTAGCCTGAAGCAAAAGGAAACGTGAGACTATGTGATTCTTCCATATCCTTCAGTGCTCACCTAGAGCCCATCTTTTCAGCTCCAGTCTGCAGTGTCACTTTCTTGCCTAGCAGATGCTTAGAGATGAGCCTTCTCTCCCAAAGGGAAAAAGGCTCCAGTGCAGCCCCAGCTATTCCAAGCTGCAACATATCTCCCCTTGACAGCTGATGTGAGCCCCAGGGACGTTTTCAGAAGTGGGCCTTGGTGGAAGCACTCCAAGCTGTGGGCATGGGATTTTAATGGACATGGACCACAAGGACATCGCTGTCTGAGCGTATTTGCACCTACCGTGCCACTGTTTTCCTGAATGTAAGGAGCCTCTCCTGTGGCCATTTCTATTCCCACGATGCCAAGGGACGAGGTGTCCACTTTGGGGCCATATGGCTCTCTTCTCACCACCTCGGGGGCCATCCAGCAAGTGATCCCAATAATTGGCCTCCGTTTAGGAGGCTGAGCAGAGCACAGAGGCCAAAATCAGCTGAGGAGAAAAACAAACATTGCTTCAAGTAGGAAACCAAGGAAAAGGCTTCCTCATGCTATGTCTCAGAATGCAGTGCTGAATCGAGCTGCAAAAGCAGCTGGGCTCTCTTTCCTCAGGGCTGCAGCCAAGGACATGGACAATTGTCCACTTAGCAATTCCTCCATGATTCCCACTGTGGCTTTTTCTCAGTTACCAGAACGTTTACACTGAAACTCTCTCCCTTTGGAAGGAGCACACACACACAAACCAAAGTTACTGTTGCTACCTTGTTGCTCTCTGGACTGCTCAGGCCTTAGAGCTTCGCCCTGGGCTTGCAGAGTGCTCCCTGCCCTCTCCCCTCGCCACTGCTGGGCACCTGGCAGCCGCTCCAAAGCAGCCCCACACCGCCTCCCTGGAGCACTGTGCCTGAGCAAGAACACCCACCCAGCTTGATGGAGCTATCCTGGCCCAGCAGGATGTTGTCACATTTGATGTCTCTGTGGATCATCTGGTTGCCATGAAGGAAAGCCAGGCCTTGCAGGCACTGGGTGAGAAAAAAGAAACATGAGGCCAAAAGTTAGTCTGATCTGATTCCATCACACACAAAAGGAGACTGCTCCTGAAGATTCACAGATCTCAAAGGAGCAGTGAGCTCTGGCAAGAGGAAGAGCTTGCTGCTGCAATACTAGGAGAGCAGGATCTTTCCAAGGGAAGGCATATTAGTGCTTGAGGGGGAAACATCAGTCATTGCTCGAGACTGTCCCCTGCAAAGCCAGTCAGAATGATCCCTGCTGCAGTGGATGCGCTCTCCCAATCCAGAGGACAAATAATTGTTTGCCAAAAGAGAAAAAGTCCCTGCCTTGGATACCAAGGGGATCACTGTTGGGTGGAAGATTGGAGGACAAGGGTTATAGGGCTTCCTCAACAGCAGACTTGGAAGTAACTCATTTGACAGTTTTCACTAGCAAGCACCATGGTGGGTGCCATGCCATCCTTTGAAGTTGCGACCTGTGACAGATGAGTCTCTCTTTGGCTTTGCTGCTGGTTTAAAATTTGGACACCATCATCTTTTTGCATACAGGCAAAGAAGGTATTGCAGAAAGGTTTTGGGCAAAGGCTTGGAGAGGCAAAGTACAGAACAGAAAATGACAATGAAAACGAGACAGAGTTCAGTAATGGGGTAGAAGAGTACAGAACAGACTATAGTAACAGCAGGGACACTGGCAGGCAGTTCAATCCAGATGCTCTTTCTTCTCTGAAGCATAAGAGTACCGCATCCCCGCCACGTACACAGTCCACCGCTTCTTTGGCTCTCAACCCCAGCTAGCTCTCTATGGGGCGAGGCGGGCAGCAGGGGAGGCGCTCACTGCTGGACCCTTTAGGGCTTTGGTGAATGCCTTCGTGGGTTTGCGGATGCGACGGGTTCCCGACGGCGATGACAAAGAGGAGAGACTCGATCTGGGGGCACAGCTCCGGTTTATTGATGCCAACGTGGCCAACAGCAAGTCCAAAGCACTACTGAGAACAGCACAGTGTGCCAGCCAGAAAGGGCACCCGTGGGGTGCTTACAACACTTTATATAGGGAAGGGGGTGAGGAAACAGTCATCCAATGGAGAAACAGTAGGGGATGGCTCTTGGTCTGACGGGCACAGGAAGGTATCTAATGGGAAGGGATCATGGGAGGGGCCCCAGGCCCTCATCCAATCACTCGGTGCCCTGGAGGGAAGCTTCTAGAAGTGGGGGAAGGAACACCAAGTGACAGACAAGGCACCTGGGAGGGGACAGGGGAATGACACAGCAGTTTTGGGGTGGATTGACAAGTGTGGGAAAGGCGGGAAGGCACAGGGCAAGGTGGGAAAAACATAGGGAGGAATCATTACAATATAGGGGAAACAGGACAAAACCAAAATACATTGCAAACATAGTAGAACATAGCAAACACAACTCCATATCTCCCCCTTTTAGTTTTAAAAAGAAAAGAAACGTGGGGAAACTAAAGTCTTTGAGTTTACAGGCTTTAAACCGGGGATTC
>QUSF01000064.1:919849-948880 GCA_003676055.1 Chloebia gouldiae | reverse complement strand
TGGGCAGAAGCGAAAACCGCACCAGAGAAGGTGTCCACGGAGACATGGACGTACTTTAACTTCCCAAAGGAAGGGACATGAGTAACGTCCATCTGCCACACCTCACATGATTTAAGTCCCCTAGGGTTGGCTCCTGCACTCACCGATGGCAGGGGGAGTGACCTGCAGGAGGGACACATATGTGGCCATGATGGCCTTGGCCTGGTCACGGGTCACATGGAATTGCTGGACCAGACCAGGCGCATTTTGATGGTAAAACTGGTGGCTAAGCTTGGCCTGATTGAAAACATCAGAAAGTGGCGCAACCTGCGCAGGGGTGGCAGCGAGGGAATCTGCACGCCGATTGCCCTAGGCCAAGACCCAGGCAGGTTGGTATGCGACCTGATATGCATAACATAAAACGGTTGCTCTTGGTGGGAGACTAGTCTAATTAGTTTCGAGAGCAATTCATGCAGCGCCTTGTTAGATACACCCTGCAGGATGGTGCGGCGCACCCAGGATCTGTATCCTCTGGGAACGCCATGAAGGGTTCAGTGCGGTCGGAGTGATCGATCAACTGGAGCCAGATAGCTGTAAATAAAGGCTTCTGCCAAGGCGGGACGGCTCAGCAGGTCGCTTTATTTCTGAGGGTTCCATAGAGGCAAGGCACAACAAGGGACAAAGTGACACAACCGCTCAGAAGGGCTGCGAGCTCTGAGAGCCCCGAGCGAGGGGTGGGGTAAGGTATATAAGGGACACAGGGAAGGAGTGGCTAGGATCTGAGGGTCCTACCGGGTGAGGGCTAAGGGGAGGAGAGAGGATGGGGTGATATGACATAAACCAACGAGGAAGGGGAGAGGGAGTGGTTTCGGGGAGAGAACCAACAGGGATACATATAACTCAGAACATTCTAGAACAGAAGGCTGGGGTACAAACTGATTGACAGAAACTGGTAACAGGGATAACAGAGATTGACACTTAGGGGAGGTGGGAAGCTACACCGCTGCAGCCTCCCATGGCAGGGCGGGAGGCCCCTCTTCTAACCCCCCTCCCACAGGATAGCATCCTGTGCTCTAGATACTACACCGGCTACATACGCCGAATCTGTAACCAAATTGAATGGTTCAGAGAATTTCTCAAAGGCCCTAAGAACTGCGGCCAACTCAGCAATTTGAGGGGAACCTTCCACCTCGGCAACATCTGCCTCCCACTGCTGAGTCTGAGGATCTTCCAAGTCACTACTGACTTGTGGGACCCTCCGGACGCATCTGTAAAAACTGTTAAGGCTTTGAGAGGTGTTTTGCTCTGAATCTGTTTTGTTGATAATGTGAATTGTACATACAGATTGAAGATTTTGTGGGCCGGTCTCAAAACTGAAATTTTACCAGCATAACTATCTAGAGCAAATTGCAATGCCTTGTTCTCTTGGAGGAGGTGTTCTAACATGGTTTTGGAAAAGTGGCCCGATTCCAATTTCAAAGGAATATGCATGCAATCAAAATCACAACCTGCCAACTCCCTGATCCGCATCCTAGCCTTGCGGATCAGGTCCGCCACCAGCTCTTGTGGCCATGTCATTCTTTTGGACCGGTGGTGACTCAGGAAGACCCTCTCTATGATTAATAGTGGATCCCCCTGGTCCTGGTCCTTCCCCTTCCCTAGGGGTTCTAACCATTGAAAGATTAGACCGTGAAGGTGTTGCAGTTTGCCCAAGATGATGAATTTGAATGGCAGACCCAGGTTGTACCGGTGGGCCTGCCTGGCAGACATTGTCTCCTGGACCTTTTCCAGCGCCGCCTCGGCCTCTGGGGTGAGTTCCCTGGGAGAACTGGGCTCTTCCCCTCCTTTCAATAAATCGAAAAGAGGGGCTAGGTCTTCGTTAGTAATACCTAACCAGGGCCTCACCCAATTTAAAGACCCACACAGCTGCTGAACATCAGCAAGGGTCCGAATGTTATTCTTAATAGCCAATTTTTGCGGCACAATGGTCCGCTTGTTAATTTCAAATCCCAGGTACTTCCAGGGTGGCATCTGCTGAATCTTATCTTCTCGCAGATCAAACCCTGCAGCAACCAACGCAGTGGTTGTCAGGTCAAGCGCGTGTGCAAGTCGATCATTGTCGGGGGCACAAATGAAGATATCATCCATATAATGTTGGATGATCATGGCCTCGGTGGCTGCATGGACAGGGGACAGCAATGAAGAAACGTACCACTGGCAGATGGTAGTGCTGTTCTTCATACCCTGGGGCAACACCTTCCAGTGGTACCTCTTCATTGGGGCTTCTCGGTTGATGGAGGGAACTGAGAAGGTGAAATGTGGGGCATCTTCTGGATGAAGGGGAATTTGAAAGAAACAATTCTTTATATCAATAACTGCCAATTGATAATTTTCAGGTAACATTGTAGGGGATGGCATCCCTGGTTGGAGAGGGCCCATATCTTCGATGACTTTGTTGATGGCATGGAGGTCATGGAGGAGCCACCACTCGTCTCTGCCAGGTTTTTTTAAGACAAAGATGGGGGAATTCCAGGGAGATGTAGTTTCCTGGATGTAGTTCCCTTTGGCGAGTTGCTCATCCACGAGCTCCTGGAGCGCTTTTAATTTTTGTTTGTTAAGCGGCCACTGCTCTACCCAGATCGGAATATCCATTAGCCAATTGAGTTTCTGGCTAGGATGCTCCTCAGCGACTGCTACCCAAAAAACCTGGGGGATTGGTATGTCAACTTTGACTCCCCCACTAGGCCAGCAGGTCCCTCCCCCACAGGGGTTCTGTGTAGTTTAATATGAACGGGTGTAGATAAGCCTATTGCCCGTTCGGCCCCTCTAATTTTATGATGTTTTTAGATTGTTTTGCCAATTGGGTGCACCCAACACCCTGAATCTGTCCGGCCACGTTTTGCAATTCCCAGCGTTACGGCCAATCCTTTGAGGGGATGACAGTCACGTCTGCACCGATGTCCAATAACCCGTTAAGGTATTTGTGCTCACCGCCTTTCCACATGTAGCATGAGAGCTTGGGTCTGTCCTTACCGATGACCTGGGCCTGGCATGCACGGTAGATCTTGTCCGGCGACTTCTTCTATAGATTTTCTGGATGGACTGCAGGCCCAGGTATAGGGATGGCTTTTGCAATGATTTGTCCCTTCGGTAGGAAGACTGGTGGGTGAGCACAGTGAAGCCACAGCACCAGTTGGTCGTGGTGTGCTGGTGTTAGGCTTGGTGCTATGGTGATATCGAGTGGCGTGTATTTTGTGTCCCTGAGAACGATATACTTACCATGGAGTTTCCTCCAGGTCCCCGGGTTCTCTGTGTCCACCAAAATGAACCACCAATCACTGTCCATCAAGTATAAGGGCTCGGTCAGGGCCAACCTATATGGGGAGAAATTGGACAATGTATTAAGAATGGGCCTGGGATGGTCGGGATCCCGACCAAGCCAGGCCTGGGAGATGAAATCTACGTCCTCCCACATACAGGCTGGTTCGCCAGCCGACGTCCGCGATCTGTCACATTTGGGCGTAGAGTCAAATCCGGTAGAAAAGTCCTCAGGTGGTCCTTTTCATGGTCCCTCCCCTCCTGCGATGTTACTGGTCCCACCTCATTTTTGTCGTTGCGCAGGGAGGGACTGCGCTCTTGCTCTAGTTTTTTGCCATCCCCCTTGCGATAGGGGTGCCTCGCCCTTGCTGGTCCCTGAACTTGTTGAATTCTTCCCGCATTGGGCACTGGTTTGCCCAATGCCCCTTCTGTCAGCAGAGATGGCACGGCCGATCCATGGGGTTCCCCTGCAACGTTGGTGGGTGGCTCCTGCGGTGCGGCGTCAGTGTTGCTTGCAGCCTGACAGCTTCAGTGAACGACACTCTCCTTGGTGGTGGTCGGAGAGTCCCCTGGGAGTCTCCCGCGGGCATGGTGACTTTTCTTATGCACACCTCCAGCATGTTCTGGAGGGTCGGCTCTGGATCAAGGGGCAGACTGAGGATGGCCTGCCGGCAGGCTTCGTTTGCGTTCTGCCGGGCCACCTCAGTGATGATACCATTGAAGTCCCTTGTCTGGAACCTGCGCTTTGACCACCCTGGAAAGCCGGTCGACGAAGCCCACGAAAGACTCCGCCGGTCCCTGTCTTAATGAAAGATAGTTAACTACTGGGCCCCTTGGCTGCAACCGCAGGAATACCTTCTTGGCTGCCTTGGCGCTGACCCAAAGCGCCTCCCTTGGGATTTTATCTGCCTGTTTGGGGCCTGAATCCCAATCCCCCACCCCGCACAAGTGGTCTACGGATAAACCCACCCCATCCGCATCAGTTGCGGTCTCCGCAGAGGCCCAGAGGTCGGGCAACACCTCCCTCACTTCCTGCCGCCATGTGGGCTCCAATACCAGAAATTCTGCTTGTGTAATTAGACATGAAAACAAAGTCCGCATGTCGGTGGGAACATACTCAGTTGAGGCGAGAGTTGCTTTTAGCATACCTCTAAAAAATTCACTTTCTCGGCCGAATTCTTTCTGGGCCTTGCAGAGATCCTTAATCATTTGCTGAGGGATGGAGGACCGCTGTGCCAGGGGCCTGCCCCCCTGCTGCGGGATGAATGTAACCGGCGCAGCAGAGAAAGCAGGAAGGGATTGGGGTAGGCCGCAGTTCCCATGCTCGCCCCCCCCCCCCCCCCGGAACCCAAGCTGTGGGAACTGGAAGGTGGACCTGGGTCAACATCAGAGGGTGGGACCGAAACTGCAGGGAAACCCGCCCCTGGGGAGGGGCCAGAGGGAGAGGCATGGCAACATTCATGAGGGGGAGGAGGGGAGGGAGTGGGATGGGTCGAGGGATGGAAAGGGTTGGTTGACTGTAGGAAAGGGTTATGGGAAGGAGAGGGAAGGGGATTATGGGAAGGGGGAGCACAAGTTGTGGAAAAGACCGTGTGGCCTCCGCCATCTTGTACCCGCTCAGGAAGGGAGGTAGGGAAGCCATTTTGGGAAGATTTGGTGAGGAGATTGGATTGGGGTTTGGATCTAAACCACTAAACTGAACAACTTTGCTATGTGACGGGGCTGTACAAGGCGGGGACACTGGGGGAAGGGAGGAATCTTGGGCAGTGCCAGCGCTGCCCTGCTGGGGGTTCCGAGGATTCCCAGAGAGGCCAGAATCTCCCTGCATCAACAGCCAGGATGCCTGTCCGAGAATCCCTGGTTGGCGGGTAGAGGGAGAGGGAAGAGGGGTAGGAGCTACTGAACTGGGGAGAGGTTTGTCTGCAGTTGGCTGCAGCCCTTCATAGTTACGCTTGACAATATCTTGAATTTGCAGAGCCAAATATGAATGGGTTGAGAGAGAGGGATCCCCCTGTCGGAGAATCTCTCTCCCCACCTGGTCCCAAAAGGGAACTTGATATAATTTGGCAGCCGAGATGTCAGGGAAGGTCTGCGACAGCCACCTGGCAAACCTTTTAACATCATTTTTGCAAAACTTCTTTTCCCCCCCAACAAGGAGTCCCACAACCTGGGAATAAAGTCTCCTCTGCGGCACTGTCAACTTCGCACCCATGTTGACCGATGGTATTGGTGTGCCCCGGAGTCAACTACCAGAAAACTCCAACAAAAAGAAGAAGCCCGCTCCGTCGACTTAACCCTCCCCTACGGTCTTTTCCCAGCTCCCCACACCCTGGGAAAGGGAGCTCACAAAACAAAATTGGTGGGGTCTTTCCCCTACTCCCAGGGAAAAAGAAAACCCACGCCCAAAGGGTTCCCTCCCTTTACCAAAAAAGAGAAAAGGAAAACCCTCCCTGAAAAGACTGTGGGCTAAGCCCAGGAGACCTCCACTCACCACCGGAGGTGTCCGGAACGCGTAGCAGGAAGAGCAAACCCGGTAGTCGACGGTCGCCGTGGGGGAGTCGGCTTTGGCAGTGCTTTCTGAAGGTGTCGACTCTGTCCCCGGGAGCGCCACCCCCTAAAACGGAGGTCTGCTCCCACCAGGGTAGCTTGACGACCAAGAGGGTAGGTCGGGGGTCTCAGAGGCTCTGCCGGTCGACCTCTTTCCATAGGGTCCGCCACTCTGCGAGGGGGCCCCACTTGGGTGCCAAACTGCCACGTCCCCTCCCCGTACACAGTCCACCGCTTCTTCGGCTCTCAACCCCAGCTAGCTCTCCACGGGGCGAGGCGGGCAGCAGGGGAAGCGCTCACCGCTGGACCCTTCAGGGCTTTGGTGAACGCCTTCGTGGGTTTGCGGATGCGACGGGTTCCCGACGGTGATGACAAAGAGGAGAGACTCGATCTGGGGGCACAGCTCCAGTTTATTGATGCCAACGTGGCCAACAGCAAGTCCAAAGCACTACCGAGAACAGCACAGTGTGCCAGCCAGAAAGAGCACCCGAGGGGTGCTTACAACACTTTATATAGGGAAGGGGGTGGGGAAACAGTCATCCAATGGAGAAGCAGTAGGGGATGGCTCTTGGTCTGATGGGCATGGGAAGGTATCCAATGGGAAGGGATCATGGGAGGGGCCCCAGGCCCTCATCCAATCACTCAGTGCCCTGGAGGGAAGCTTCTAGAAGTGGGGGAAGGAACACCAAGTGACAGACAAGGCACCTGGGAGGGGACAGCAGTTTTGGGGTGGATTGACAAGTGTGGGAAAGGCGGGAAGGCACAGGGCAAGACGGGAAAAACATAGGGAGGAATCATTACAATATAGGGGAAACCGGACAAAACCAAAATACATTGCAAACATAGTAGAACATAGCAAACACAACTCCACATAAGAGCAACACACAAAAAAACTTCTGAACATGGAACATGGAATCACTCACTTTGCAGCATTTTCAAAGGACGAGCCTGTCCAAGCCATCCCAAGCACAAGCAGGACTCCTTACCTCCCAACACACTGTTGCTATGTGTCCTACAGCCGACCTTTTCATGCTGACCACATCAACTAAGGAGCCTCCATCCATGTACTCCAACACCAGCAAGAGAGCCGCATTGCCAAGGTAGCTGCAAGATGACAGCAACTGCGTGTAGCTGAATGTGCACAGCTAAACTGCCATATGGAAGAAAGGACTACAGCTGAGTTTTGTTTCCAGGTCACTGGTAAATGAAGATGGAATCACATGAAGACACACTCCACCTAGGCTATCCAGTGCTTGCCAACTGTGCCGTCTAAATGAGAAAGGCACATCCGTGGAAAAGGAGATGGCTTAGATGGCAAGCAGGGGAAGATGACTGTTTTGTGACGGCAAAAATTAATCTGGAAGCAGACACATCACAGCAGCTGCTTCATCATCTTCATATACCAATTGCCCCATTAACTCCAGCAGCAAGGAGGCATGATCTTCACAGCTTTTACTCAGGGCAGCATTGCCAACACCCTTTGGAAAACCTTGCAGAAAGCACAATCACAAACTGGAAAAACAATCTCAAACTTGGCAAATTATGTCTCTCCTAGCCTAGTCTTTTGGCATGCAAGGCAATGTAAAACAGTGGGAACAGCGCAAGGGAAATAATTTCTGTGATGCTTTCTCGGCACTTCTCCTCCAACACTTGAAAAAGATCACACCCCAAAACAGCAAAACAGCATGCAGCGAGTGAACATACATGCTGCTGGCTTAGTAAGAGAGCCAGGTTTCTGAGATCAATCTTCAAGTTATTTCTGCCAGGAAGCATTCATGGGGACAAAATGTAATCTCCTCCCATGCCTTGTACAGGAGTAGATTGATGCTAATTGAGCGATCTATTTTCTGCCAGAATACTTACCTTTCTAGGTAGGTGTGGGAGGTGGTCCCGAGGAAAGCTCCCCTTGGGAGACCACAGTTGTGTGAAGGAGTCTGCTTTAGGATTCCCGCCTCCCCCATGTCCATCACATGTTGTGTCTTCCCCAGTTCACGTCAATCATCATTTATGCCATGCCTCAGTTCTGGAAAGTTTCCTGTTCTCTGTTTCCCCATTGGTTTCCTCCAGTTAACCACTCCTTCCCCTTGTTCTCATTGGTTCTGTTCATGTCGCCCCATCCCTGCTCCTCCCCTGAGTCTCTTCCCTATTGGTCCACAAGTACCCTGACTCCTCCTGTCCTTCCGGGGTTATATACACTGACCCTTCCCCTGAAGGTGCTCTTGGAACCAGCTCTCCTCTCATGTGGTTGTCTCTCGCTTCCCTGATTTGCCTCACCCTTCAATAAACCCTCGAGAATTGAAGCTATCCGAGTGTCATCCCGTCCTTCGGTGGAACAGTGAATTAAGCTATCCAGGGCTCCTGTTGACCGTCCTTACAGTGGTCCTTCCTGTGGGACAAAAGTCCAGGGCAGCCACAGGTAGGTGACAATATTGGGGTTCTCATTTTCATTCATGACTAGGATTTCCTTCAACACATCCTCGCAGGCCTGGTGCTGGAGATTAAGTTGCTTTATGACCACCTACAATGACATTAAAAGCCATTAGGAGCAGACATTACGAGAGCATCTTTCTCCGTGAACTCCTGGGCCTGGATGCCTTGTCAGGTTGGTGGAAATGGACTCTAAACCATCAACCACAAAATTCTAACAGCACTCTCTGCACCTGCAGACTTCTCAAACAGACTTTGTTTATCACTACTATCATCATTTACACATGTTTTGCAAGCCAAACTTGATTTTGCTCCTGTGAAGATAACTTGAAACCACTGGAAATACGTTAGCATTTTTCGGGGCTTTGACCTGCATTTCAGAGATGGATGCCATTCTTGATTGTGTGCCAAAATAAACACACACATACATGACAGGGAAAATGCTGTCCAAAAAAGGACTCCAAGGTTACTCAAAGTAAGTTTATAATCCTAGTACATCCTAAGTTCTTCAGTTTGGGTTTTGCAACTCTGAAGAACAATCTTGAACATGGTTTAGACTTGAAATCATTTAGTGAATTTAAAAATGAATAACCCTTTCTGTGGTACACTATGGATGCGCCCCAGGCTTAGGGCTTTTGGACACCTCCTCGACCTCTTTCCAAATGCAGTTCCCAAGAGCAGCACTGCGGGTGTATAAGGAACTAGCAGGAAGATGGAGTTGTATTTGCTGAGAGCCAAAAACGAGAATTAAGGACTCTGAACTTTTAGCCCCAAAGAGCAGTGGGACTCTCCAAGACACTACCATGTCTGTTCAGTACAAATAGCATTTCTGTAGCGGAATGTCTCCAGCACAGGGTCAACACAAGCTTGTATTATTTAAGGCTCTTCATCAGTTTCCTCTCATTGGTGTGTGTCTGTGTGTGTGTGTGTGTGTGTGTGTGTGTGTGCTTGTGTCTGTGTGTGTGTGTGTGAGTGTCTGTGTGTGTGTGTGTGAACTAGGTCCCCTAGGACTGAAAGGCAAAACTCCAGACAAGATCTCTCCTTCCTTAGGTCCTGCATTATATTTTCAAACTAAACCACGTGATGGAAAACAATGGGAAATCCTTTCTGTGTCTGAACCTGGGCTTAAGAGGAATTGGGCTGGAATGATGGCTCTTGCCATCAGCTAATCTATGCATATTTATCCAGTAAGTCCAAGCCAGCATGTGCTTCTCTGAAAGACACCACCGCCTTCCTTGCATTCATTCAGGTAGGGAAGAAGGACAAATTCTGTCCAAAATGCATTTTGCAGCCTGCCTCTGGACAGGCTGCTTCTGTGGAACAGCCTTTGCAGCAAAGTCAGGCGGCCCAAAGCTTTGGACACCGATCATATCAGAAGGGAAAGCACTCAAGAGCTGCAAAATCTCCATGGGTACTTACCGCTCATTGGTACTTACCGCTCATCCTGTGGCAGCGTCGAAGGCCTTATAAACGGTTCTAAACCCCCCCTGTTGCATGACTGCAGTGCCTCTCCTCCTTCACTCACCTGCTTTCGTTCAGCCAGCCTGTACTGCAGCAGGACCTTGGTGCATCCTTTCCATTTCTTCTTTGTGCCTCTTCTCCATTGCCTTCATCCTCTGAGCTTCCTGCAGCTCTGCCTGCAGCTTGTCCTTGATATTCTATCAAGAGGAATTTTACTGGCATCTGCAATCTCACTCAAAAGCACTTGTGTTCAGCCACTTCCTTCTGCTTTCTCTACCCAGCTCTAACCCTTCCATCCTAGCTCTCCTTCCTGGTGCTCAGTGCTGGAGCCTGCCAGGCTCTGTGCTTCCAGTGCCTGCAATCATCCTTGCCTTCCCCTTTCCTGGCATTCCCAGTTCATGCCCCCATCACTGCCTTTCCCTCTGCTACCTGGCTCGTCAGGCTCACCTGCCCATTCTCCTGCTCCTCATTCAGCTCCTGCCTCAGCTGCTGTAGCTGGTCCTGGCTTTTGTTTAGATCTCCCTGCAGCCGGCACACCTTATCAAACAGCAGCATTCTGGTACTGGAGCTGCACAGAAACAAAGAGAAGATGGCTTTAAACGTCCCACACATCGCTTGTGTGGCAACCAAGACTGACGTGCTGACACTTTCCAAAAGCAGTTTGTTCTCATTCCTGTATTTACCAAGGGTCAGCTAAGAGACAATCTCAGCGAGACCGACAGTGTCCAGAGAAGCAGAGCCCATAAGGAGCCCAGAGGAGTCCAAAACAACACACAGACTCTCTTTTCACACTCCGTGCCTCTTGACTGTCTCTGGTTCTTATCTTTATTCATCCAGGTTGCATGATGGCAATTTACTGCTTCATCTCAAGCAGCTTTTTCTCCTGTTCCCTCTGTACCTCTGTCAGGAAGTTTGCCCGTTGCTCCAGCTGCTCCTGTGCCTCCAAACTCTGTTGTTCCAGCTGTCTCTCCTGATGAGGGGAAGAGACACATCTACATGAAGTCCCATCAATGCTCCCCAAAGAAAAAAATAGAAGCTTCATCCCTCCAACAACCCCTGCACCTGAAGAGTCCACACTAGTGGCTTTGTGCCCTCTAGCAGGTAGGAGGAGGGCCAACGTGTAAAGAAAGGAGAGGTCACCTTCCTTGCCTGCTCTGATGGCTGCCTCTCTCCCTTTACTTGAAAAAGGTCCAGGACTGCTATTTCTCCTTCATGGACACTGTCTTTTCAGAATGCCAAGCCCCCTCCTGGATGCTGCAAAAATTAACCCTGTCCTGGCTGAAACCAGGACCGGTCCTTCAGCCACACAAGTGTCTTCAACAATATCCTCTAAAGTGCCTTTGTCCATTTTGCATCACCAGCTGGTGATCCTCATCAACAAGGGAGGTGAAAGAAGAAAAAAATGGCCTAGAGAAGAATGTGCACAGCTGAATTACCTTATGAAAAAATTACAGTTGAGTTTTGTTTCTAGGTCACTTGCAATTGAAGACAATATAATGGAGATGTTCCTTTTTGGCTAAATACTACTTGGTATGGGAATCCTTAATCAGAGGGTTTTGGGCAAATTGTGAAAGGCAGGCTTCAGAGACAGCAGAGCTGCAATTAGAGCTAAGCAGTAGCAATAAGATTTGTCAGCAGAAAAATTATACAAGAAGTAGAAAGGACAAATAGAACAATGGTCAGTGTATTGATGCTTGGCCAGAATAACTCTCTAAGTTTCAGAAAAGTGTATCTAGCAAGATATCAGGAAGTTCTAAGCTTAATAATGGAGCTCTGTGCATTGTATCGTAAGACTTACAAGCAGGTATGGTTTTGTATTCAAAATAAGTGAGCATTGTTTTCACCAAAAGTACATGTACCTATAGTGATTGGATAGAATTACTGTCAATATGCTTTTGCTTTGTGTGATTGGTCAAAAAGTTTTTAAACTAAGTTGTAACATTAAGTTCTTGGTCTGCTGCTAGGGATGTGAGCTGCTGGCATCTTCCCATTGTCATAACCATGTAATGAGACTGATGTTGGAAAATAAACAACTTGAGGTGTGTTCCTCAGCAGTCCTGTCCCATTTGTACATAGACCCCCAGCCAGTGATACTTGGAATCTGCATGGTCTAAGTGAGAAATGAGATTAACATGATCTCTCCATAATTAGGACACTTAAAACCAGGGCTGCAGAATGTCACAGTGACTTGAAGTAGAAAAAGACCCCCGCAAAACTCCCAGTTAGGGCACTTCTATTGTTCAAGTCTGCAGCTCACAAAGAAGCCCCTCAGCACTTGCCCAAGTTCATTAGCTGATATGCTATTTTAAGTTATTCCAACACAGTTTGCATAGCTATATCATGAAAAAGTGTATCATGAAAGTAGTGATGAGGAACATACCTAGTGCAGCTGCAGTGCCAAAGAATAAAGACCCTTTATTTTCTTTCACCTGAAGCAAAACCTCGAGATCTGTCAGACCTGGCAGCACATTTTTCCAGCAAGTGGCAAACAATCCCATGGCAGTTGGAAGAATGATGAAAATCAGATTATTGAACAGCCACAGAAAAGGTGAAAGTTCAGAAGTCTCTTCACACTGACATCTACAACTTTCATCACACCCAAAAACACCTTTTAAGTGTCTTTGCTACTCTGTTTCCTCAAGGCTTTAGTCAAGGAAATATGGAATTGGCCACTTCAAAAAAAAACCAAAAAACCCCTCATTTTTTACACTAGCTCAACTACCCCGAGGCAGTGGGAGGCAGTGACAGCTTGTCAGCTCCCGGCTGCAGGAGCCAGTGTCTCACACAGCTCTGGGAGGCAGCGCCTGCAATCCTGCAGTTCTGCACTGAGCCACAGCAAAGCTGTGAACTGCAGAGTGCTTTGCATAAATATTCAGGGCCAGCAGGCCAGCCTGCTTTGTGCTCTCTGGCACACAGCAAGCGCTGTGCCAGGCAGCAGCTCGGAGCTGCTGGGAGAGAGGGAACCGGGGATGCACCAGAGGCTTTTGCTTGAGTAGTAAACTGATTTGGAAGGGAGAAGAATAATTTCAGCTGGCAATCTGTGTTTTCTTTATTCCTTTCTGAAAGACAGCTACAATGTGGCTCCATTCAGCAAAAGCACAGCTTTTTGTTGTTGTTGTTTTGTTTTGGTTTTTTTTTGTGTATTTTAGTATGACAACTCAGGCAAGCCCTTCAAAACAGCAACTGAAGCAATTCCCACCCAGTGAGCAAAGAAAACCCCAAACCCCCCACATCTTTCTACTGTAGATCTTGACTTTTTGGGCTGGTCCTGCAAAGGGCTAAGCAGCCTTTAAGGTCTGAAGCATCTTCTTGTCTTACCAGCAGGGACAAAGGGTGCTTGGGTGGTTCTGGAATCAGGCTATGAGCTTGTTTCTTTTGGCTTCTCATTTTGTTGCAGCCCATCTGTGGCAAATAACCCAGCAAGCTGACCGAGCCTTGCTCACTGTGTCCATCCCAGTGTCTCTGGCAGAGGCAGCAGATGGAAGCCTCTTCTGCTGGAAGGGGAATCTATTTGGAACGGTGTTGTGATCATAAAGTCCATACAGTACTGCACCAAAGGATTAGATCCTTCAGTCTTCAAAACCTTGTTACTGATTCTGCCTAAGCCAGGGCTCACACCTCTATTGCAGGGCTGTTCTTCTTCTCAGTAATCATGGCTCAGCTGTCTCTCTCTGACATACTGCTGACTGAAGACCTGTGTCTTCCATATCCGTTACAAAAAGACCTTACCTTAGATTCTCAAATTTTGCATGAATGAATGTGTAAAGAAAACCAACACAAATCTTTAGGAAAATCAAGACATTAAAGCAGATTTCATTTATCAAACCCACAGAAACTGCATTAAAATGTGGGTCTGAAAGCCTTCCTTCAGAATTTTCTTAGTCATAGCTCTAGAGTAATTTTTGGGAGATAACTATGCTGCCCCTAACAAGTCCAGATTACTTAGCAAGCAGAAATTAGCCATCCATTAAGCATTCCAGCAGTTCTGTAGCATTTTATCCAGATAACTGATCCCTGGACATTGCAACCAGCTTCTGATTTGTGTCTCCCCACTTCTTTTCCATGCTCTCAAAAACTAAGAGCAAGTTGAGCCATGAGTATCCTTGTGAGTGCATCTTAACACATTTCACAGTGACACCTCATCCTATTCCATATATTCTCCCATGGAAGACTCCTTGCTTTTTTTTTCTGTGCCACCAATGGGGATCTTCAGTGCCTGCCTGGCACTGCTCCTTGTGGGTTCTCGAGGCAGAGGTGATGCTCTGTTGCACCTCGTGCAGGTGACCCTTGGGCCCAGGGAGTGACCAGTGCTCCGAGCTGCCGCAGATACAGCGGCAAACCCAAGCAGTGCCATCGCCTCACTGGTGTTACAAATGAATGCTCCAATTTATTAATTAAAGAAAATTTATTAAATGTTCCAAATATAAATTTAGAGAATAACAACGAAAAGCCACCATCAAAAAAAAAGGGGTCAGTGCCGAGCCCGGGATGGGCACTCAGTGAGACACAGGTTTGACTGCTTCAGCAGAAGGTCCCCTATGTTCACATCTACCGTCCTGCTCAAGCGGTGTTTATACAGTTTATTTTGCTTGAGGCAGGGATTTTGGCGATCAGGCTTTTCTTTCCATTCAAAGTCTCACATATTCATAGAATCTCTTTTCTCTGCTCTGAGTTGAACAAAACTGTGTCTGGGAAGCGATGTATGCCAATTAGAGGGTTACTCGACATTGAGATGCATTGCTGGGTGTTCTTGGGATTACCTTGGAGAAGCACTCATCTCCTAGCTGGCCACGTCCATTTGTTTGCACCTTAAGTCCTTTTCTCCCTGCTGCCAGCTGCAGTTGTGAAATACGGTGAAGCAACTTTCCCATCTCTGGCTTGAGTGCTTAAGAAAACTTACAGGACTATTTCTTACCAATATAACATATTTCATACATCAATTTCTCACAAGCATGAATTATCTAAAACACACATAACACTGGGAACTCCCCGGCAGGGCCGTGCTCTCACTGCTGCCGGGGCTGCCGAGCAGCGCTTTCCACGTGCCTCCGGCTCCGGACGCAGCCCCGCAGCCGCGCTCTCCCAAAACGCACCGAGCCACGCCTATTCTCGGCCCGGCTGCGGGACCCCGAGCCGGGGGTTTCCCCCCCCTTCCAAGGCTCACCCCTTCCCTGGGTTCTCCCCTCTCTCCAAGGGCTGTCTCTGCTCTCCTCACCTGGGCTTTCCTCCCTCTGCCCTGGACCCTTCTCCCAGGGCTCTATCCCGGTTCCTGGGATTTCCCCTCTCTTGGACTCTCCCCCGTCCTGGCCTCTCCCTCCTCTCCCTGGATCATCCCTTTCCTGGGATCTCCACGGCTGCCATGCTCTCTCTCTGCTCCCGGGCGCTTTCTGCTCCCAGAGTCTCTCCTCTCTGAAGCTCTCCCTGGGTCCTCCCTTCTCTCCCGAGAGCTCCCCCTTCTCCCGGTCATTCGTCCCTCTTTCAGGGTTTCTGCCTTCTCCCTGAGGTCTGCCCTCCTCCCAGCCTCTCTCCCCTCTCCTAGTCACTCCGCCCTCTCACTGGTCTCCCTCCTTTCTCCCAGGATATCCGCCCTTTCCCGACTGCCTCAACCCCCTCGGCCCCTTGTCGCCCCTCCTTCGCTACCTCGGCCGGGCCACACCAGGACTGCGCTCGGAGCGCAGCGGGGCCGGGCCGAGGCCGCCGGGGCCGCGTCAGCTCCGCCCCGCGGGAGGAGCCGCGACAGCGCCCCGGGAGCGGCCCCGCGCAGGCGGAGCGGCCCCAGCTGCGGCAGGGGCTGTGCCCGGGGCGCTGCGTCGTGTGGGAGCTCCTTCGGGCTCGCTCCGGACCGTAAGAGCTCCAACCTCTGCTCGCTTTGTACCGTCAAGGCTGTCCGATGCCTTGCAGTGAAGATGGAGTGCCCGGGGTATTCCGGTCGCTTCTTGTCCTCAGCTCAGCAGGAAGATGGTTCCAAGTGTCCGTGCGAGAGGTGTTTGCGCATCCAGCAGTGTGGGTCCATGTCTGTGTCTGTACAGTCCCTGTGTCTGTGTCTGTGTCCGTGTGTCCCTGTGTCTCTGTGTGTTAGAGCTTCATGTGTTCACCCTGGCTCTAAATTCTTTGGTATCATGATTATGAGTCTGGATTTACCCAGGCTTTTAAGTGGAAAAAACGTGGAGACATTTTTCTGTGCAGTTCCTAGAAAACAAATTTACATTTTCAGAGGAGGCTCTATTGTATTTTGATTAGTCTCTGATGGACTTTTGGGTTTATTTGCTGCTGGAGTTTAAAGGAGTTGATGAAGTCATGTAAGCTTGAGTTAGTTAACTCTTAAAAGAGTCAGCAAATATTAAGGAAAAGCCTAAGAAGGAGGATGTGCCTTAGCCTTGTCAAGAGAAACAGAATGCACCTTGTTAAGATAAGAGGAAGAGAACCTGTTGAAACTGATGCAGAAACCGCTGACAAAGGACTGCCCTTGCTTCATAAAAGAAGGTGAAAAGTGAAAAGTGAGGAAGACTGCTGGCCTTCATTGCAATGACCCCTGAGGAAGACTTGCAGCCTTCCTCAGAGCAACCACCAGAGTTGACTGTGCTTGCTTGTCAACTATGCTAATGATATTAATGACTTCAGAGAAATAATTTGTATAACCATGCCTATCCCAAGGAATATAATGAATATGCATAAATTTAACCACAACTTTTGCTGTGTAAAGTGCTGAGAGTGTGTGTTAGGAGGAGCAATCCCCCACATACCTGGCACTGAATAAAGCAAACACCCACCTCACTGATTCAGTCTGTTATGTGTTGTGAATGTAATTCGTGCCAATTATAATATGGTGTATGTAATATTTAGTATTTTTTGGGAAACACACATCTGTATTCGAAGCTGCCCCCACATAGGTAAAACTCAATCTATGCTGAAACCTCATTTGCAATCCACATGTATGTGGCGCATCCAGAGCTGGGCCGTATCTCGAAGTCATACAGGGGATGCCCAGGCCATGAAAATCCTCCAGACAGATACATGTGAATGCCAGATCCCTGTAACTACATTAAAGATTCATCAACAGACACTGGATTGTTCCACCCCAGCATCAAGAAAAGAAATCTCATCAACCAGCATTTGGGACTCTGAATGGGAAAAAAAAGACTGATTGCCAAAACCCTGGCCTTGGGCGGAATTTTCCCTATAAAAACCACTCATGGTCTGGGGCATAGAGGGAACCTCTGCTGAGGCTGTCTCGGGCTCAACACTGTTCTTTCCTTGTGGCTGGCTAGATAGAATTTGATTGCAAAATAAATATTTTATTTTTCATTTTAATTTGGCTGCACAAATTTTCATTTATAACAAGTCTCTGAGGTGACTCTTGGCTCATTGTTGGAGTGAATCAGAGTAGCTGAATATGAATCATTTTTGTTATGAACAAAAGGACCTTCCTGGTTCCCATGGGGACACTGCTGAATTGAGCTAAGTACTGACATTGAAATGCTAATTAGCTAATTGCTCCTAGGAATCACCTACACCCCCCACCCACACTACCATTCTAGGACTGGGATGCAAAATAGAGGGACCACTGGACCACTGGAATCATGGGAGGGGGTTTTGGGGATGAAAACACCCCTAAAATGGAAGGCTGGGCACAGTGGAGGGAGCTGGATGGGTGCGCTGGCCGGGGAAAAGGGAACCACATCCCCAGTCAATGTCTGATCTGTCACCACAGCCTCCAGAGGACTGGACTAGGCTGAGCTGTGGGAAGCAGGAGCAAAGGAGCAACTCTTACTGGTGTTACCACGAGAGGGGATAGATGCTGCTGGACTCCGGCAACAGGCTCTGCACATCCCCTCACCCTTTGGCTACCAGGGTGCCAGCAGGAAAGGTGAGAGGATGGTCTGCTGATCGGGACTTCAGATACAAACTGCACACCTCTTCACCTCTGGCTACCAGGGTGCCACGAGGACTTCAGGGCAAGACTCTGCACACCTTCTCTCCCTTCGGCTACCGGGAAAGCTGCAACAGCGGGGGCGAGCTCCGTGTTGAGCCCCCTGCCCAATTAATCTTTTAATAAAGAGTGTTATAAGTTACGACACAGGACCAATTGGTGTCATTTTCCAGTTAAAGAGATTTTAATAATTTAGCAAGCAAGCAGTACGGGTAAATGCAGCGCTGGGCGGCCGGGGGTCTCCGCCCCACCAACGGCACGCAAAAATGTTCTGTCCCAACCTTCCTTTTATACCCCCCTTCTCCTTGCGGACGTGACTCTCCAGATGTAGCTTGCGTCTTGTTGATAGGGGGTCGTTCCCTCCTGGTGGTCACTGGGTTATTCATGTGATAGCTTCTAAGTCTCTTCTTTTAAGATACAGTTTTTACAAGCAAACAAACCAGATAAACATACCCAGGACTTTAATCTCAACCTCTTTATCACCTTGTAAGCAAGTAAGCATTTCAAAGACAGACCAGTACATTCTTAGCCACTATCTTATGCAAAACAAGTTGGGCTACAGTACATTCTTATGCAAAACAAGGTAGGCAAGCATACCACAGTCTTGTTTCAGTGAACAAATCAACTTCCACTTATTTCAAAGAGCTGAACACTAATAAAGGCATAAGCCTCTCTTCATTACAATTTTGAGTAATGTGCTAGAAGAAGATACTCACTTGAGAGGTTGAGCATCTTTTGTTCACAAATAGTAGTGGTTTTCCAAAATGTTGTTAGGGTTAATTAATTCTATTCTTTGGGGTTTAGTTTTATTTTGTTTTGGGGCTTTTCTTTCCAATAGTTTATGAATATTGTTATAGGTAAAAATGATCAAGCCAAATTAATAATTTAAAAAATAGATAAATAGATTTTTATTTTGCAACTGAGATTCAGTCTAAGATAGCCACAATCAAAAGGTCAATGCGGAGCCTGGGGATTGGAGCTGGGTGAAACACAGGTCCAGCCGCTACAGCATCCGATCTCCTATGTTCACACCAACTGTTCTGTCTGAGCAGTTCTTATACTATCTATTATGCCTGAGGCGGGGTTTCTTTTCTTCTTTTCAGAGGTTCAGATATTCATGTAGTTTCTTTTCTCTGCCTTGAGCTGAACAAAACCATGTGGGGAAGCGATGTATGCCAATCATTGAGTTACTGGAACTCAGCATTGCGATGATGCATCTTCCTGATGGCTCTGGCTATCTCAGTCTTAGATATTTATTGAGTATTCATCACCTGGGTGTTCCTGGGATCACCTTGGAGAAGGACCCATCTTCCTAGCTGGCCACATCCATTCGTTTGCAAATTAGGTCCTTTTCTCTCTGCTGCCAGCTGTGGTTTTGAAATACCATGAAGCAATCTTCCAGACTCTGGTTTGAGTGCTTAAGAAACCTTGCAAGAATATTTCTTACCAACATAACATATTTCATACATCTATTTCTTATAATCATGAATTATCCAAAATACACATAACAAATATCTAGCATAGAGTTTTGAACAGGAGGCTGCTCATTGTGCTACTTTAAAATAGAAAAGATTCCATTAAATATTGGAAGCTGGAATTTTTGTTGTAGTAGTGTAAAAATGTATTTACTGATGTAATCAGTCCCTTCTGCATATAAATATTCAATTAATTAGCATTAAGAAATATTCTAGGTGTATAGGCAATCTATTATTAACAAGATTTTTGGTGTTTGGAAATTCGTCCATCAAGGATCTCTATTTATTGCTTGCTTCTAATTTGTACTGTTTCCAATTTGGGGTTGCTTTTTTATTGTAATAGTGCTATTACTGTTGTTGAATCTCAGGATTTGAGCAAAATCTGTCTGCAGTGATCTTGTCTTCATGTTTTAAACTGTAGCATATCTGAGTCACTGCCCTTGGAATTGCATTGTTCTTGTGAACCCTCGTGTGAAAATGCTTAAGGGCAGTCTCTGACACAAAGAACTTCATTGTTTGTTTTTTTTAAGGCCCATACTTAATTAGTTGATGTGGCTCTGTGCAAGTGCCATCTCCTAACAATCCCGGTATAACAGAGTGCTGGATTACAGGTGAATCCCGTGAAAAATAAATTTGACATGTCTTTCAAGAAGTGCTCCTAAACAAGAGATTTGTAGTCTGTACTCTCACAAGATCTTTAGAGATTTTGGGAAGCGGGTAAATGGTGTTCTGCTGGTGAATCACAGGTATCTTTTACAGACTATCAGTGTGGTGTGAGCTTGCTGGATCAACATCTGCCTCAGATGCATTGGCCATTTAGTTATTGGCATTTTGTAGCAGTTTTCCCCATGTCACCTTAAAATATCTCCATGGTATTTCCATGGACAAGATTCTACATTAAGGTTGAGGTATGGGAGATGAGGGTTTTGCCCAAAATCTTTGCATTGTTTCATGTTCTGTTGTAAGTTAGAACTTTGTTCTGTGGCACTTGAAACAAACTTTTTAAGAAACAGCCTCTAACTGGTCTGGCTGTAAGCAATTCCTTTTCCATGTCATTGCCCCTTATGCAGTAGGATCTGCACTATCACTGTAAACTCTGAATATTCTGCCTTAATGTCAGTAAAGTCAGCAACAAGAAGAAAACCACTACACTTCTTGTTCATATATAACTTAGCATCCTATTTCTGACTCTTCTAAGGTACATAATCATTCTTGGGATTACAGGTTAAATTCAACAAGCTAACATCTTAATACTGAGTGTGAAATGCATAGGAATGTAAATGTATGATGTTGTTCTGCCTTTACAGTATGTGCTTCTAAACCAATTTCATTTTCCTTTCTGAATAAAATTTTTTTTGTTGGTGGTGGCAGTGTTGATTGAATTCATTTTAAGAAATTAACATTCATATCTGAGGTATATCCTAATCTAGATGAAGAAAAATGGACTGCCATTGTGTTTTTGAGATATTCTTTTTGGTGAAATGTACCTGCCCATTGGACTTGTGGAGCTTGGTTGGAGCTGTTTTGAAGGTATATACTGATTTCCCCAGCAAAGCTGGCATTTAATGCTGAAATCTGTCCTTAGCAAGAAAATAACCAAATGAGGGCCAAAGGCTGGAATGCCATAGAAGTAGCAAAAAAACATGTTTTGAGAGAATTGAGAGAAAGAACAGCCATCTGTAAGACCCCAATCCACTTGCTGAAAGGGTTTTTGTAGGGGGTTATAGTGGTTCTTGTACTCTGGGTTAAAGGCATGGGAGTAAAACCAAAAAGATATTCTCAAGAGGTACAAACAACTTTATTGGCAAACTTTAGAAAATCAGCGAGGTGTGGCAAAAGTTTGGGATAACACTCAATCAAGATAAAACACTTCTCAGAGCATTAACTTGACCATTTCACTTAGCAAACTTTAAAATTTTGATGTTAAGTTACTCAAAATGTTACAAGAAGAGGGGAATTAGAAGAAGAAGAGAAAAAGAGAAAATATACAGCAAAGCACGCACATAGATGCAAACTCCTGAGTTCCAACAGTGTTTAGATAGATGTTTCAAGATGAAGGTAGCGTCAGGACATGTGGCCTTGTGCTGAACCTTACATACCTCTCAGCTTTCATGGGCCCAACCCTCCAGGTGGGACTTCTGGTCATTTGGCCGCTCATAAGCTGGGTCAGGAGTGTTGGGCATTTCCTCCTGCTCCTCAGTGACATCCCGCCCAGCCTGGAACATGGAACTCCCCGTTTCCAAGAACACGTGGGCATTGTCACCAGCACACAGCAGGACCAGTCAGACCCTTCGGTGGCTGGGTTGAGAGCAGAGGTGTCAGAGCAATAGCGAGTGTTGTTCCAACTTGGCTGGTTCTAGCACACATTGTTCAAGAGGCCGATCCACACAGAGTGGAGGTAATTGTTTACAGTTCTGTGCAGAAATGGGGGGTCTCAGGGACAAATTCACAAAGCAAGCACCACAAGAACCAGAGTGTTTTAGTATTATACATTTTAGCAAAGAAAGGAATTAGTGTTCATTGACTGCAAGTTCCCTAGTTCTCTTCATAATTAGTATTCTGTCTGCTGTTGGGTAATGATACCTCTCACTTTTCATGTTCATTAATCTGCATGCTCAGTCTCACCCTTCTTTTATGTCAATGGTTTCTTGAGTGGATGGCCATGGTCTGCCCCTGCTGGAATGACCTTTTACCTCGCAGGAGGTGATTCAGCACAGTTTCTGCATTGGCTTTATCAGTTTGTTCCTTTCCTTAGGTGTTCTGCCAAATGTCCTTGTGCCCATAAAGTCTCCGTTCTTTGTGTCCACCATCAGGGGTTCATCCTTCTTCCCAAGCCTTGTTAACCTCCCCTGTGTCTGAGGTAACTGAAGCCTGTCAAGCCCTACACCTCAACAAGACAATTCAGCCAAGAAGTAACCTGCCTTTCAAAGGCCTGGCCATAACTTAGAACTTGTTGGCTACTTCTTGTTTCATCTCCCTTCTTGTTGATGAGCCTTGAAAGCCACAAAGGACAAATATCAAAGAATGAAAGAACACATTTTCCTAACAACATTTTGCAGATTTTTCAGCAGGATCAGTGGCTCTGTGGGAGCCCAAGCACCCGAGACAGAGAGGGATGGTGGAGCAGTGCGCCTGAGCATGATCCAGAGCATTCCACAGGGCTCCAATCTGCACTGAATTCTGCAGAGCCCCCAACAGCACTACAATGCCCATCAGGGTGACCCAGAGGTCCCAGGACCAACAGGTGATGGGCAGGTGTCGGGCTCTGTGAGTTGCCAGCAGGTGGGGGCTTTGCCATGATGTTGGTGTCAGGTGCTGCTGACCCTGCAGCACCTGTTGGGCAGAGCTGCGGCCCCACTGGTGCTCCAAGGGCCCCTTTGAGACAGCTGCCTGTGTGGAAGCGACTCACAGGCATGGCATGGAGGAGGTGCCAGTGGAAGTGGGAGGTTCCCCATGCTGTGACATTCAGGAAATTCATGTTCTCGGAATGGCTTGTGGCCAAAATGCATGGATTTCTCATTGTTTTATATTTATACCAGAGTCATAGAAAGTGTAAGGATAAATGAAACCCTTGAATAGTAATTTTTTTAATATGCATCACTTTATTCCTGGCACTGGTGCATAGTGGAAAACTCCAGCTACATGCACACCACTTTCAAAGCTTTTCCACTTATTGATACATTTTTAGCAAACAAAGAAATGACTGTTCATTGGTTCTAAATTACATCATTCTCCTCATTAATTATTATTCTATCTTGTCTTGGATATTGATATCTCTTTTCTTGTGCTAATTAGTCCACATTTTTCAGTCTGTTTATTATCTTTTTCTCAGACAAGTTGTTTTGAGTTCTGAGGCTGAAATATCTTTATTAGCTTCTTCTTTGTCTTTATTCACAAAGGTGTTCTATATGCAATATATTACACAACTTTTCTATGCAGATTCAACCCCTGGCCCCACCTGTCTTCGCCTCTCATGCTAAATAAGTTCACGCCCTTCTAGGCATGCGTGGTTTGCCGTGGTGGTCCTGTGGGCATCTCTGGTGGTCTCTTGAGGCTGAAGATTGTGATCTGCCTGATGGTAGAACTTTTGAACTTTTCTCCTTTGCATGTGCGCTTTTGGTCCTTGGTGCTTATCTGAGTAGTCTCAGAGTTGATACTCTTGGACACAGAAGGGCTTCTTTATCTGGGTTCTTTGCATCCTGTGTATTGTTGTTTATGCAAGAAGCTTCAGAAATTTGCATTTTCCTATGTTCTTTGTACCATGGCAGAGGTTTCCTAAGTAAAAGGTTAAAATTCAACATATAACTCTACAAGCTAAAATATAAATGCTTAATTCATTTTGTTAATTTCTGTGAACTCCAAAAATCTCTATTTCACTGCCAGGGTGAAGAAGGAGATCCCCAATTCAAAGGAAGAAAAACAAGTTGGGGAGGCTACAGCAGTTTTGTCCCCTGGATTTCAATGAAGGTATTAATCTGCTGGTTTTCCTGATTCCTGCGTGGATAACTGTGATGTAAAGATTTGGTTATTAAAATAAGCTTCTGCCTGAATTAAGATGCAAACGCCATCCTTTTCCACAGTCAATTGCAAAAATGTTATTTAACAGTAAATGCAAACTAGGGAGACAGAAAGAAATAAGAGAAGAGAGGCAGGGTAAGGGGAAGAGAGAGACATTAAGTAACAAGTTATCATCACTACATGGACTCTCTGTTGTCCAGCTGGTCCTTCTTCACCCTTGGTCTTCTTGGTGGTGGGGGTACCCAAGTTGCTATGGACACCTTTATACTGTCCAAAACTGGGGTATCCACAGGGTGGTCACAGCTGTCCCCACGTCTTGGGCTAGAAGCCATGTAATCAGTGATTTTCCTTATCCACAGTCTCTACAGTGGAGTTCTGTCTGGTGTCCTAATTCCAAATCTTTATCTCTGTTAGGCCAAGGCTTAGTGCTTTTCTTTATGCCATCTATGCTTCTCTCAAATTCCTCTTGTGGTGGCTTATCTTATGGGAACACCCTTCTTTGACAGTGTTCTGAAATAGTTAATTGTGCTCTTGTACCTTGTGAAAAGGGAGCTTTGAAACTGAGCACTTGATACATGAAGGAACTGCTCTACATTACTGCTCAACCATTATCCTTGCTGTATGGTCATGAAAAATCAAGACTTTTTGTCTTTCTGCCATTACATTATGTTGTAACTCTAGGTTTAAAAGACAATAGCAGTAACATCCAGAACCTGTGCTGCTTGAACCTTGTCTAAAACTACATTGATTTTTAGCAATTCTCCCTCTAAGTAGTGCAAAACCAATCAAGAACAATGAAATGTGAAATAGGTTGCTGTTGAGAGAAGCTAGTTAAAAAGAAGAGCCAGGCACTAGAAAGCCACAGGGAATGGATTTTCTTTCTTTCCATCTGATTTCTAGTAAAATGACAGCTGACTAAGACACCACTGTTTCCACCAGCAGGTTTTCAAGATTGCATGCTGAAGACAGAAACCTGTCACACATTTATTGCAGACTAGTTTACTGAAACATGTCAGTCAAATCTCAATGATTCCATGGTTGTTCTTGAACTCAGCCTTTTCATGGAAACTCCAAATGCTACAAAACCTGGGCTGTGGTTTCCTGGAGTTCTGCTTTGAAGTGGGCTGTGAGTTCCCGGCATGCTAGCTGCACAATTTCTTTCTTCAAAAGCTGAGGAAGTGGTGAAGACTGAAAACAACACTGAAAAGCTAAACAGAAATGCATAAAGAACACCTGGTTTCTGATGACAGGGACACACCCAGTAGTTCAGACTTCAGCTGCTTTGTTAAGTCTGTGTGTTTGTCTCTTTTGGAGGTTGACCTTGCAAAGTACAAGTTTGGTTTAGCTTGGAGGCAGGTTTAGAGCTTGCAGATGCCTCTTGCAAGTGGTGGTGTGCTTGTAGAGACAGGTGCTTTGACATGGTCTTTCCACATTTCTTCTGGACATACACATGGTACCTGCAGACCTTGGGAAGAATTTGGAAGGATTTCTGCTTGAATCTATAAACACATGAGCAGCTTTCTTCAGGAGCCAGTTATAAAATTCTGCCCAGCTAGTGCAGGAAAAATCTGTTCTGTGCTTTTAGTTGGGGCTTAGGCTGAAGCTTTCATGTGGATGGAGCCATGAGTCCAAAAGCACTTTTGGAAATGAAATGCTCACAGCAAAGCTCTTCTTCCAAGTTGTATTGAACATACTGTGACTATTGGTATTTATGTCCAGTTTTATTACCACTTTTACACTTCTTTTTATACTTCTGCTATATCATGTAATAATTTTCATGCTAAAATCAACAAAACCAAGTGGAACATGACACGATGGCTGTTTCCTCAAGAATTAAAGCTCAGAGAGCTTTTTATTTTGATCATAATTCTTCAACATTTCTTTGGAAAGAGGGCTTTGAGGTTTTGTGTGCAATTCTTCCTGAATGCTTTTGAAAAAAAGTAAAGGCAACAAGTGCAGGGCTGTTTCCAGCCCCATCTTGCCTTGTTATTGAGGAGCACTCAGTTTTGGCTGCAGGTTATTGGAGCCTTAGTGCCAGTAAGCCCTGTAGAATGGAACTGGCACTCCTGCTGACAAGAGTGCAGACACTCATCCGAACCTCGGGCCTCTGGAACTGGAAGGGAAGTGGGGATAAAAAAATGGCATGAGAAGGATTTCAGCTTTCTACTTTATTTCTTGTTAGAACCTCAATGTTGATCTCTCTCAAGCTGTTGTCTTTTGTGAAGCTGCATCTGTTGCTGCATGACTTGAATGGCTGTGCGGATGCCACTTCATGCCTTCAAATAAGAAAAGTTGAGCTGGGGCTAACATTCTGGTAATGCACAATCTGCAGAACAGTGACCATTCCCTCTTTCTAAACCCTGGGACTGGCTGCTGTGGAGAAGGTTGTGTTTGCCCTAATATTAAATGTTATTGGTTCTTGTGAGTAATTTGCTGTGAGAAGAAAGCTCTGAAGGAAATTGTCAAGACTCTCCAATGGGATCTTTTCACTTTTTAAATAGCTCCTGATGAAGACTGTCAAAATTCTTATTTTCTGCAGGAAATAGAAAAGATACTTCCATTGCAGCCACATGATCTGCAACAAGCAACCAACCAGACTATTTGAGGTGAATAAAATAGCAATTAACTCTTAACACTCTCAGTGGGGTGCAGTGTCGAGCTCTTTCCTGTGCTGAAAGGATGAGTTTCAGAAGGTTTTGTTGGGCCTCCAAGGTTCAGAGCAGAAATGAACACTGAGGTGGGTTAAGCCTGGACATGACCTCCCTTCCTGCAGTGCAGTTGCACAGGCTCAGCTGCAACAGTGGTGCTGCATCCTCTCATCATATTTGCAGTGCAGGAGGGGAGGGAGAATTGTGTATGTGTGTGTGTGGTACAAAACACTGGAAATTGCTCCCAGCTTGTCTCAGAGTAGTGATGTTGGCAAGGGCAGTCAGGCCTGCTCCACAACTGGAGCAGTTGTGGCCTTTGGAGCAGGCGCGGCAGGGCCCTGGGTCACACTGGATACAGCCACGGATGCTCTGTGGAAGGCTGAGGGCAAGCCTGACCCTGCAGGGGAGCAGTGGAGTAAGGCCCATGGTAGGGATCTTGC
This sequence comes from Chloebia gouldiae, assembly GCA_003676055.1. NCBI lineage: Eukaryota > Metazoa > Chordata > Aves > Passeriformes > Passeridae > Chloebia > Chloebia gouldiae. The sequence goes on along the minus strand of QUSF01000064.1, from coordinate 922,137 downwards.
TAGCAAATGTCACTGGGCAGAGGCCAGTAGCCCAAGCTACTGCTTCTCAGAAACCTCTCAAAATGTTGAACAGCATCTGTAGTTTTCTATTCAAACTTATCCTGCTCACCAGTCAGTGCATCTGGCCTGGGATGCATCCCTGGCATATGTTGTTTCTGTCCTTGTACTGAATTTTAACTTGTTAAAGATTTATTGCTTGTAACTATTTATCTCAGGATGATTTGAAGGATTTATTTCCATGTGGATGGAGATTTTGTCATCCAAAGAGAAGCAGATCTTCAGGCCCAGAGGAGCAGAAGCTTTGGTGTGACAGTGTTGGTATCTACTCTTCTCATTGCCACTTCATCTTGGATTTGTATCATGAGCTTGATAAACCTTACACCTGTTGATTTGAGGGAGAACAGGTTGAAGAAGTTTTAACTCCCATTGGTGGCTTTTAGCATTCATGAATTTTGCCCTCCTTAGGAGCAGATATTGTTTGGGTATTTCTTGTTATAGTTTCAGACTTGTCTAGAGTTTGTTTTTGTGACTGTATTACAAATGCCTCAGTTCCATGGTCAGTGATATAACTGCTGTCCACTAGAAGAATCAATTATCATTAACTCTGCTTTGCTGTTAGACAGACAAAAATGTAGCTCAGAAGTCCAGTTCTGTGCACTCAACTCCATTAATGCAGTCCCTGACAAAAATATTTTGCAGATGAATTTTCACAAATAAATGTAACTTAATTAAGTTTTTCCTACATAGGAAGAGAATATAATTTAGTTTCCTGAAGTTGCTGTGTTTGTTTGTCATTTGACATTTCAAATGAGAGCAATTTTTTTCTAAATGTGCCCCACTTGCCAATGAAGAAAACCTTTACAGTGTAAACTATTAATAACTGTCATAGAGATATGGCAGATTCTCAGTTACCTGACTACATTCCCTTGAAACACATGAGCTTGAAAGTAGAATCCATCCGTCACAGCATAACTGATTTGAAGCTTGTCTGTCTGTCTTTGACATTTTTCTGTGCTTGATGTAAAATTACATTTGTGCTGTATGGTATAGAAACATACTGGAATGTTGTCTTAGAGTTCACTCATGGAAAAATGGTCTCATTTTTTCCATTAGAAAATATGTAGCCATTGTCTCCTTGGAGCAACGCCAGCACTACAAGGATGACTTCACTGCAGAGTATGAGGAATACAGGAATTTACATTCTCAGATTGACAAGACCATAAAGAAGTTCAGACAGTTACAGGAACAAAGGAAGTCTCTGACTCCAGGCTCCAAAGCCTATCAGGTAAAGAAGGATAAAACCATGAAAATTTTGTGTCTGCTAAGACAGGTGTCTGCTAAGAAAGGCAGGAGCCTCCCCTGAAATGGAAAAATGTAGACCCCTTCCCTCCAAACTGTTATAAATTTGAAATTAAGGGGAGCTCTCAGGCAAAAATATGGGAGCAGGAATAACAGTTCTTAATTAGGGAAGAAAATAAAAAGATAAAATAAGCGATGCAGTAAACCAAAACAACACTGGCAGAGTCAGAATACAACCTGACACCCTGTTGGATAGGGTGTTGGTAGCAGTCCAATTGGAATCGTGGCTGCAGTCCTCTTGGAGTGTCAGGTGTGGTTCTGTTGGAGTAGTGATCCTGTAGAAAAAGGGTGTAGTCTTCCTCCAAAGAGGCAGTAGGACAGGCAGCTCTTCCTCTGGAAAAATCCAGCACAGAAAAAAAAAAACTGTGCTGGTGGGCGATAATCTCAAGACTATATGCAGATAATCTTCATATTTTCTTAATTTTTTTTTCTTCGTATTTTCTTCATAATTTTTCCTTGAAGAATCTTCATCATCTAATCCAAGCAGATTATCAGCAGTTACAACAGGTATGTGTGACACCAGACCTGCAGGGTCATGGTAACTGCTGAGTCTGACTCAAAGCTTTTTAAAGCAAAGGACATAAAATTCTAGACTTTGCAGAAGTGTTTGCATGCTCTAATTTTCTTTTGATTTCTCCTTCACAGGGTAGCCCCAGCTACTCTGAAATGAAGAGCAGGTGCCAGTAAAAAAGAAGCTCCACAAAAAGCTCTCCCATATTCAGAGCTGCATTTCTGAATTTGACCAGCAGTAAGTGGAGTACTGGCACCAGAAACCTGCTTCAGCAAAGAAACATCTATGAACTCTAGATTTTTATTTCAATTAGAAGGTTAGGTTGTTTAGGATTTTATAAATTAGTATTGAACAGTAGGTTATTTTAGCACTGAGCAGTACATAATTGCTTAAAAATGTAGGATTAGTTCAAAGAAGT
>QUSF01000064.1:902284-919839 GCA_003676055.1 Chloebia gouldiae | reverse complement strand
CCCACTACCTCTACCATGAAGTTGCACAGATTTTAAGAAAATATTGTAGCAAATGGAAATGCTTTACGATAAGTATAGGAGTGTTTTTTGAACTTTCTTGTTACTGCAAACTCTGCATAATGTGGTGAAAGGCGTAGAGGTTTGTACAACCGCCTCCCCAAATCACCTTGTTTTGGAGGGTTACAGAGGAGTGCACATGGGCTACTCTAAGCTGTCAGCTGAAGCAGCTAGTAGGACTGCTTGTAAATCATGGCCTCAGCTTGTCAGTGAGCCAAGGAATATTCAGATCTTTGCAACAGTTTTGTCAAACACAGGGAGAAGTGTTGGAGGCAAGGTACTTCAATGGGTTTAAGTGTCTCTAAAGGATCTCTATGAGTTTTGTAGTTTTTACCAAACTAGTCTGTCACAATCAGTCTTTCTAGAGAGACACAGATGTTAATTCCTACACAGACTCACGAAGACATTGAAGTCTAGACCCTTTCCTAAGTTTCTTATCAGGAATATATTCAACTGACAGGGTAGTCATGCGGCCAGCAATGCCATCACCTTCTTTTGGAAGACATATTAAATCAACAGAGGGAAAAAATATTTGGGAGCACTGAAAGGTGGCTGTGAATGCCCCTTTCTTCCTTGGAAAGTATTCTACAAATTCCTCAATTGTCTACATGCCAACTATGTTGACCCCCGTACCCGAAGAGGTCTTGGGGTGTTTTGTGATTAAACACCTAAGCCATTGTTGCTCTTCTGTTCTCCTTCAAGTGAAGGTCAAGAAATGTCATCTCTTAAACCTTGAGACTTCGGTCCATTTTTGCCTGGATCATGGGGTGCTCTACAGCTCTACAGTGCAGCAGCAGCATGCTGCTGTGGGGGGCATGGGGTGAATTCTGCTGGGGTGCCTCCCCCTTGGCCTGGTGGCTGCTGCTGGTTGGCAGAGCATGCAAGAGTGCTGCTGGTGACAGTGTCGGCTGAGACAGAGGTTTTACAAGCACATCCTTGTTCTGGGTCACATTGCACTCTTCCTATAAACTGCCTTTAGGATGTGCAGTGTCTACATACTTACTAGGCCTGTGCATTTCTGGCTGTCATTTTTGTCCAGGTTCCTTAAAAAACCAAATGAGAAATGAAAACCACTCTAGTCCAAACAGGAAAAAACAAAATCACAACACCTTTAAGTGGAAAAATACTTGAATTTTACAACAAAAAAAGCCATCCATCCAATAAATTATAGCTGCTGGAAAGCTGCTTTATATGCCAGTTAAAAATTATTATGTGAGCTCAGGAGGCTTTGCGAAGCTTGGATCTAACTCTGTAAGCTCGCAGCTGGAGAACAAAGCAGGAGCATCCTTGAAGACCAGAAGGATGCTTGAGACCCCTGGGAGTGGGACAGGGCAGAGGAATATGATGGGGGTTAGCACCCTGCTGGTTTCACCAGAAGCCTGTCACCACTCCTCTGTCCCATGCCTGTTCAGAGTTGGGATAACCTGTGGTTTAAAACAGATCTGAGCATCCCAGCTTGCAGTGCTGCTAGTGAGGCTGCATGGGGTGGTCCCCACCTGCTGCTGCAGAGAAGATTTTGGTGTAGGAAAAAGCAGAACTCATCAGGTTAATGAATTAAAAGTTGTCCCAGTCTTTAGAAATTATTTGTATATGTACTGGAGTATCCTTGGTCTCCAAAAGGATGGGCCTGTCATAGCCCAGGCTTGTCCAGCTGATTTCTCTTGTTAACTGAGCATGGCTGAACATATAAAGGAATGTAGGTAGTTGTTGTTTTGCATTTACAGCCTATAACCAGGCCCTCAATCTTTATCCTTTTGAGCAAAGAATAGTGAGAATTTAGTGTCTTCAGCTTGGAGTTCCCAGGTGAATCTTCAGGTCACATGGAAAATCTTTCAGGTTAAAAACCCTAAAACAGTCTTCAACCTCACAGCCACAAAACAATCAGGGCTGGCTTTCCTCTACCAAGTCTGCCTCCCTGACACAAAGGGCTTGACCAGTAGCCTGCACAAGATGAAAATGGGTAGGGTGATATTCTTTTTGGGCTCAGCTTGTTTTCAGTTGTCCTTGAATGAGAAGCTGGGAGTGGAGCAGAACTGAGAAAAGGGATGGACCTCAATACTGGAGAGTTAGGTGTTTTCCCCTACCATCTGACCTGAACCACCTCCTCCTTTCCAAATGTGACAGCCACATATACAGGCTAAAAATGCCTTCAAGACTTAATAAGATACATGCTTTCAAAATAGCCATTTTCATAATAATAACATTGATTGCAAAATACATGCAGTAAAAATTTAATTCTGTGAGGACATCACTTTACTGGAAAGTCAGAAGTACTAATCCAGAGAGGAATAATAACTTCAAACCTTTTAAAAATAAAGCTGTGATTAGAATTCAACCTTCCACCAGAAACCATCCTCTGTACTTGGGTGAAGTGTTACTGCCTTAGGTGTTTGCCTTCTTTGTCTTTAACCTAAGGCTTTTGGAGAAGATCTGGACTAGCTGATACATCTGTCTCCGTACTGACACCACTTTTTGCAGTGTTTTGTAAAAGATAATGTGGACTTACAAGGACAGCAAATACTACATTACTTGCTCTCCACCAGCAGAGCTTCCCCTAATACCACTGCAGTGAAGTGGGCACAAACGATCCGAGGTAACCCATTATGGCTGAATACTATGTCACAAGTCTGGAAAGAGGATGCAATCTACAGCAAAGTTAGTGCCAAAACTCTACATGATTTCTAAGTATCCACCTATCCATCCCTTCCCATAGTAGATTTCTTGCAATTCTGCACTTGCCACAAGATGGCAAAAATTTAATCAGACAAGCATTTAGGAAAGAGATGAGGAGGTTCCCACAGATTTACAGTAGTGTCAGTGAAGATAGGATAAGAGTCATAATAGTGTCCTTGTGTTGGTTCGCGGTCAGCTCCTCTCGCCGCGACACCCCGAGCGGTGGCGTGCTGGGCGGTGAGAGGGAAGAGAACGGGCGGCCGTTCTCCCTTGGAGCTCTGCGGTCTCAGTTATCGGCGCGGGGACAGATGGCAGACGACACGGGACTTGGGGGGTGAACAGGATGGATTTATTCAGCAAGCCCCAAGCCCCTGCGGGGAGGGCGAGCAAAGGTTTTATACTGTAACTCAAGAGGTGGAGTATAGGAACAGCAACCAATAAGGGTAGGGCTAGGGAGGAGTTTAGGGCAAGACTAACATAGCACAAACCTATCAGGGGGACTAGGGAGAATGACAGGGAGTGCTCTGGAAGCAGGGAAGTGGACCAGAGGGACTGACAGGGAATGTTCTGGGGAAAGGGGCAGGGAAAGGGAGGACTGACAACTTGGAGAGGAGGGGTGCCAGGGAAGAGCTGGGGAAGACTGGCAACTGGAGAAAGGAGGAGGGGGGGGATATGAACTGGCATTTTAACAAATATCAAATTAAAGAAAAGCACACCACTGCATCTGCCCCTTTTTTTTTTTACAAAAGGAAGGAGAGTTTTGATGTTTAAGCAAATTAATACAACATACAAATGATATAAACTTCATATGCAAAATACAACAAAATTGTATAACAACATTACAAATTACTAAAAGAACGTAAGTTGAAAAACATCTGAACAGGAGTAGAAAACACAGCAAGATTTATGAGTTGATCTGATTTAGAACTTGATCAGTCGCAGCACTTGTGATGTTCAGCTTCCCATTGCAGGGTCAGATCAGCGGATGGCGATATGGCTTGTCCAATTTAATTCTTTTTTAGCAGAGTGGGCATAGTATCTTAGGTACATGAGGGGATCTTTCCTTCTATAAGATATAACTCAATGAAAAGATTATTTCAGAAATAATTAAAAGTAATAAGACAATTGACAGTGAAATGAAAGGGAACATTGGGTAGGATGCATTTAAGGACTGGGATAGGGGAATCAGACAATCACTTTGTCAGTGACTGTCATGATTATCAAAGGGGAATCGGTAAGGGATGGACCAGGGTGCCGCCATCTTAGGGGGAAAACAAAATGGTGGATTCCCGGTCCGGGTTTCTGGCTCCACCTTCCCTCGAAAGAGATCCCTCCCAAAAGGAGAGTGATCTCCTAAGAAGGAAGGTCCTCTGACGGGAGGTCCCTCCAGGTGATCCCTCCCCCCAGAGGAGAAGCCAGAAGAAGAATTGGGGAGTTAATCCAGCCCCGCCTCCCAGCAACAGGGACTAGCCTCGCGACAACTCTGGTTGCCGGGGCCCTTGAGGAAGGGGTGGGGTTGGTGGGAAACCAAGGGCGGAAAAGAAGGATTACAGCGGGAAAACGGGATCCAAGTGGCGTGGCCAGTGCCATCTTGGAAGGGGGTGTCGGGCACACTGCACCTCACTTGTCCCCAAGGGAGGACAGCAGTGTCCGGCAAGGCCCCCGGGGTGGCTTGGCCACTGCCATTCCCAAGGGAGGAGGGTTAGGAACATCTGAGGGGAAAAGGGGTATGGGGAGCTTCACAGAAGCTAAGAAAGGGGAATCTACAGGAGAGGGGCCCGACGCAGCTGGATGTCGACGCGATGCATGGATGGAAAGGGCCTTTCTTAAGATTTTATCAACTCTCCTATAGTAATCGTGTCTCCACCTAAAATCTGCCCCGTTGATGTCTTCTCTACCCCCTCCGTCCAGCCCGGAATGGGGAGGAGAGGCTAGAGAAGACAGCTTTCCGAGGAGAAGAAGAAGCTCTCCAATATGGGTTCCCATAGAAGACTGGATGAGAGGGGGGGCCCCCGTTCCACGTGCCCCGGGCTGCGCCTCCCTCCACCCCAGAAACGAAAAGCCACCCGCCCGCCAGGGACATATCACCCGCCTGCCATGGACATTCCTAGTGACGTCCCTGCCTGGGCGCGGACGGGGGTTAAAACGCAAAAAGAAAAATGGGAAACCCAGCCGCCCGGCAGGGCCAGCCCCCGGCCCTGCTCCAGACACACTTACCCTCTGGGTCCGGGCGGGGATACCTCTATCTTCTCTTCGGCTCTGGTGGAAAATCGCGCCGGACTGGGGACGTCCCTCTTCGGCTTGGCCCTTCCAGAAGCCTGGGTGTTCCCGCTTCCTAAGGCCCGTCCCCGAGACCTTAGGTTCGGCCACTATCAGCTTCTGGTGGTCTTCTTTCCAGTGCTGTCCCTTGACGTGCCGTTCTTCAGGCTCCCCGAGCCACTGCCAAGCCGCCCTCTCCACCCTGGGGTAGGTCTACCCCTGTCCCACAATGGGGACTCTCCCCGGCAGAGCGACTGCCCCTGACAGGGGTAGAGAGCACAAAAGCGAGAGTGAAGAGGGTCCCGGAGCCGCAATCTTCCCTTGCTCGGCGCTTGGCTCCTCTTAGCGTCCAGCAGAGCTCTCACGGCCGCAGCTGTTGCTCTTCCCTCCTTCTTCTTCTGTGAGGCGGGCGCCCCCACGAATTTGCCCGTTTGTTTTACAAGACGAAGGAGGGAACCATCCTGTGCTACCATTTGTTGGTTCGCGGTCAGCTCCTCTCGCTGCGACACCCCGAGCGGTGGCATGCTGGGCGGTGAGAGGGAAGAGAACAGGCGGCCACTCCCCCTTGTGAGCTCTGCGGTCCCAGTTATCGGCGCGGGGACAGATGGCAGACGACACGGGACTTGGGGGGTGAACAGGATGGATTTATTCAGCAAGCCCCAAGCCCCTGCGGGGAGGGTGAGCAAAGGTTTTATACTGTAACTCAAGAGGTGGAGTATAGGAACAGCAACCAATAAGGGTAGGGCTAGGGAGGAGTTTAGGGCAAGACTAATATAGCACAAACCTATCAGGGGGACTAGGGAGAATGACAGGGAGTGCTCTGGAAGCAGGGAAGTGGACCAGAGGGACTGACAGGGAATGTTCTGGGGAAAGGGGCAGGGAAAGGGAGGACCGACAACTTGGAGAGGAGGGGAGTTAGGGAAGAGCTGGGGAAGATTGGCAACTGGAGAAGGGAGGAGGGGGGGATATGAACTGGCATTTTAACAAATATCAAATTAAAGAAAAGCACACCACCGCATCCTTGTTGCCTCCTGTTTTCAGAACCACTGGAAAAGTCTGACAGGTAAAAAAAAATGCAGGGAGCCTACATATACTTACCTATAAAAAGGTATCCCCACAGAGCCTGGGTGGGGAACTGGATGGATCAATGCTGGACCAAAGACTGGTGATCCTCTCCTATCTGATGTCCCTTTCCTTTTTATCTTTCTTCCCTCTTTCTTCAATGCTTTGTAAACCAAACCCTTCCTCCCACTGCTACCTGAATACACGCTGGCTTTTTGGACACTGCCTGCATCTTCCATCAGTGCTCAGTGCTGCTGTTGTGGCTCAGTGGGTGCTCAATTGAGGATCTGGGTGTCCAAGGTGAGGCTGACCAACCTGGTCTAGTGGAAAGTGTCATATAAAAGACACTCCTACCCATGATAGGAGTGTTGGGACAAGATGATCTTTAAGTCTCTTGCCACCCAAGCTAATGGCTCTACCCAAGCCAGTATGGTTCTATGATATCAATAAGCTACAAAAAATATCACCAGTGTAATACTGAAGTATGCTAATACATATCCATAAGTAATCACATGAGACCAATTAGAGATTTTTTTTAATTTTGTATCAAAAAATTTACATATTCAATCTAAAAATGTGTAATTTAGGGTACACTAAAAGAAAAGCATACAAGAGTTTCAGAGCATGCCTAATAAAATAGTTATTCTTTTTTCTAAGTTTGGTTTTGTTTTCAAATCCACCACACCATGGCCTAAAGACAACAGCAAAGGTTTTATGACTATCATGTGGAAAATCTTACTAGTGTAGAAAACTTTTTTTATTCTCTATAAGTTTATTGCTAGTTTGGGACAAGAACACACATAAAATTAAAAGTGTAATCCATTAATCAAAAAATTATTTTTTAAAAGTTAATTTTGAGAGTTAGCTCTAATTAAGGATTCAGGATTCAGGCACCTCTACTTAAACTTAAGCCTAAATATATAATTTCAAATGCTATAGGTACTGCCTAGGGACATCCAAATTCATCACTGACCTCTTTCTTTGATCCCAATGCTGCCAGTGCCAGGGGAGTTTGGGAAGTGTTGGAGAACCAGTGCAAGCATTCCAGAAACATTTTATTTTTTCTAAACCACTTCCTTAAATTACTTTTTTTTCCCCAATTGGTTCCTGATTTTTACTTTATACCATAGTATAAGGTGGGGGTTTTTTATCAAAGCAGTTTTTACTTTATGCCATACACAATTATAACAAAAACCAAATTCAGTACTGCCCTAGTTCCTGACTATCTGTGATGGATACAGTCATAAAGCCTCCACTAAAACCAGCTAAGAACAGCAACTCACAAAACATCATTATCTACTTTCAGTCATGTTTCCAAATGCTAAAAAAGGTTTAAAAATAGCTCTAAGATGCATACATTTCTACAGAAAATCATCTTAGAGAATGAAAATAAGAATGTCTAGTAAGATTTCTTTTAAGACTTAAAATTTATCAGATGGTCTACATCTGCAAGTACAACACATCTGCACCAAATACAGGCAGCATTATGGGGATACACAGTAAAATGGAAACTTGGTTTATTGTCTGAAAAGTAGTAGCATCAATCTCTGAATGTCTGAATAAATATGAAATGTTTTTACCTGCCTGACTCCTCTGTATAAAACCTGTGGCAATCACTGACTAAAATGCATAGTAGTAAAATATTTCTCTGGTTTGGATATAAAGTGTTTTATATTTCCATTAAGTCTATTTTTAAATATCTAGAAAACACTTACAGAAAATTAAAACCAGTACTTTCTTATGTATTATCTATACACAAATCATTGGCAACAGACTATTTCCTAGTGAAAAAACTGGGAAAGCTTTCAAAATATTAAAAATGCAGGACTACATGAAGCTTAGACCAACATTCACAGAGCTTTTCTGTCACTTTTACACAGGATGTCAGTATGAAGCATTTAATCCCCACTTTTGATAATTGAGCTGGCTTCTGGTAGAAGCACCCAAAGATCCTATCAGATGTCTATACAAACTGCAGTTTAACTGTATGCACATTTTTTTCCATGACTTTAAGCTTAAAAAAACTAACTGAAGTTTTATTCATATCTATCCAGTAATTTAATTTTTACTTAAATTTTTGGTAACTATATGACTATAAAAACTACTTTTTTCACATGCAAATTCCATACATATTACTTTCCTGCTATTTTTTTTTGTTTAATGATTTCAGTTTTCTTTCATGATTTAGAAAAAGCATTATCATTCTCTATATTTTAGGCTCCCTATATGCAAGATTTAGATAAGTATATTAATATTTTAAATAGCTTTAGGATCTGCAGATGCAAAAAAAATTTTTTAAATCATTCTTGCCTAAAACTGACCTTGGAATTCTGAGTCTGCAGCAGCCAGCTGAGTCATAAACTCTTTTTTTATTTTGTGTATATACAAAAATAGGGAAAATATCACCAAAAAAAATCTCTATGACTCCAGAATGGAATTTGAAAAGAACAATTTATCTATAAAATGGTATTGAAAAATATAACAATTCTTATACTTAAAAAAAAAAATATTCAGCTCCAGCAATTTGTTTTTCCACCTTCTTCTTACAAGTGCAGTTTCTAGAAATGCCACAGTTTCTAGAAATGCCACAGTCTCAGGCTACAAACCACATTATAAAGGCAGATGAGAAACCAGAATTGAAAATACAAGAATGATAATGAGGCATTTAGTTCCTTGATTAGATTTTGGTTCTAGTGAAGCACCTATGCTCAGTTCATTCTGGCATTAGCACATACTATGTACACACAAGTCAGCAGCATGACAAGTTATTTTGGTCAAGAAAATGCTAAATAGCAACTGCAAGGATCTTGCAAGTCATAATATTCCGTGTTTTTCTCTTGTATCTCAGAAAGGATCCACAGCTATGTTTATCTTACGTGGTGTAGCTTATGAGTACATGATGATAATTAAACTTGAACTGAATCTCTGCTGGGGAGGTTTGAGCTCAAAGTACCACCACAAAAGTCAGCATCCGTGGCAGCACTGGCAAATCTGTGAGGGTCATCTCCTTAATGACCAGCACATCTAACATCTACTGTGGTGACTATGATTACTAGACACACTTGTCCCAAAAAAAGCCATTTTTGCTAGTGGCCTTTTTATTGAGATTTTTTGCTCAAACCCCAAGAAAGACTGTTGAGCCCTCTGCCTTTCTTCCCTGTCCATCAGTACCATACGGATATGCTCTGACCATATGTAGTTTTCCCTCTCTTTATTCCTCATGGGGAAAATTACAATATGACCAGACTAGCATAGGTGTTCTGCAGATTGTGGAAACAGGCTTTCTTCTCCTACCTACTGGCAGGAAAAATCATGTCATTCTTTAGATATTTGGAGGCTCTAGAGAATACCATGATGCAACGACATTCCTCTGGAATTAAAACATCTAATCAAAGGGTTGTAACAGAACTACAGGCTTTCTCTGGAGTAATAAATTAATAGTAACTACAATGCTTCTTTAGCCTACCCATTATATTGTGAACTAACAAATGCTACAGAAAATTTTTGCATCCTGAAGTATATGAAAAACTTATGACCTGGCTTCTCAGCTTCCCTGCACTATTACTGTATCGCTATGCTTCTATTGTGCACAGATACACAAAACCAGTCTATTTTCAACAGATTTAGTTTAGCAGCCACAAATAACCATGAAAAACAATAAAATAAACAAAAAGGAAATTAGAAGGGGGAACAGATGCCAGTCAGGGCACTGTCCTGTAATACATTTAATCCCCATGAATATGAAGTCCTTGTGCTTAAAATAAATCTTCAACATACATTTCTCAATGCTTTAAGGTAAAAATTAGAATGATTTGTTAGCAAAACAAAGAATGTAATTTCCAGAGGAGGTTAGCATCAGGTTTCATTCTTTATGTAGTTTTTATATTCTAGATAATCCCCAATCTGAAATTTTGCAATTGAGATGCACTTTGTGTATGTTCAGCCTCTTTACATTACTGTGCAGTGGCATTTCTGAGAGTGGATATAGTTCCTGTAATCAGCAAGTTGCTTCAGGTACAAGTTTGAAGGCCATCGGTGCATCTCTACAAAATTGCGCTCTTCCACTAGAAAAAGAAATAAAGGAATTAAATATAATTTATAGACATAGAGCATCTGTGCACAGGCTGCAAAAAAGTATTTTCAAATAGATAAAAAAAGATTAAAGATATAAATACAGCTACAAAAGTAAAGGTGAGTGCTGACTGTTTTGCATTGAGCTCTGCTATGGCACAGAGATAAGAGTTACCACACAATGTTTCCTTGTTAGTAAGTTAGTAATAAAAAAGGTTCTTTGAAAAAAGGAATACAATACTCATTTAAGAAGAGCAGAGAGATATTCCTAAAGATGGGCATACTTTATCCCTAGAGGATAGTCATATGTGGTATGCAAGATTTTTCTAAGCTGCAGAACTATAAAGCAGGGTATATCAATTCCTGTACCAATAGTTTGATTTGAGGTCAGTAAAGAAAGCAAGGTGACGAGTGCAGCCAAGATTCAGTAAGATATTAATCTCCTGTGTGGTTTTTATCACTGACAAAGTCATGTATGAGTCTTTTACCAATATTATGTAGATTAATCTCCTCTACATTTGCAGAAAGAAGCATTTTCGTCCCCTTAAACCCAGATATTCCAGAGTCAGCTTGCATCCATTGCTCCTGGCTCCTCAGGGCCTCAGACCAAGGCACAGCAGAGAAGCCCACAGCTGGGAGAGACTGAGGGCAGGCAAACTGCACAAGACAGGGCTTCAATCCTCAGGGCAATATCCTGCTAATCAAATCTAATTTCTTCTATGGCAATGTAACCCAGCTAATTGATCAAGGGAAGCCAGTTGATGTAATGTTTTCGAATGTCAGTAAAGCTTTTGATACTGTTTCTCATGGGATCTTTCTTGACAAAATGTCCAGCCCACAGTAGGATAAACACATCGTGTGAAGGGTGAACAACTGGCTCACAGGCACAAAGAGTTACAATGACTGGGGTGACTTCAGGCCGGGGATCTGTCACTAGTGGGGTTCCAAAGGCTTCCATCCTTGGTCCTGTGCTCTTCAACATCTTCATAAATGACTGTATGGAGGACTGGAAACACTGAGCAAGTCTGCAGATGCTAAAAATCTGGGAGGAGCTGTTGACTTCCTCAAAGGCAGGGAGGCCCTGCAGAGGGGCCTCAATAAATTAGAAGACTGGGTGATCACCAAGCATAGTAAGTTCAAAAAGGGAAAGTGCTGGATTCTGCACCTGGGATTGGGACAACCCTGGATGTATGGACAGACTGAGGAATGAGATGTTGGATAGCAGTGTCTTGGAAAGGGATCTGGGGGTGCTGGTCGATGACAAGTTGAGTCAGAAATGTCCTGGCAGCCAAGAGTGACATTCATGTCCTGAGGGCACCAGGCCCAGCATGGTCAGCCATGCAAGGGAGGGGATTGTCCTGCTCTGCTGCCCACTGGGATGACACACCCTCAAGTCTGGGGCAGACTGGGCGCTACAGTATAAGAATGACACTAAACTATTAGAGTGTGCAAAGGAGGGCAGTAAAGAGCTTTGAGCAGAAGCTTTGTGAGGTATTAGAGTGTGCAAAGGAGGGCAGTAAAGAGCTTTGAGCAGAAGCTTTGTGAGGAGCATCTGAGGGCACTTGGTCTGTTTGGCCTGGAGGAGACTGAGGGGAGACCTCAGTGGGGTCTGCAACTTCCTTGTGAGGGAAAGAAGAGGAGCAGAGTGAAAAAGGAGGGGCAGACACTGATCTTTTCTCAGTGGTGACCAGTGAGAGGATTGAAGGGTATGGCCTGAAGTTGTGTCAGGGAGGTTTAGGCTGGATTAGGAAAAGATTCTTCCCCAGTGTGTATTTGGGCACTGAACAGGCTCCCCAGGGCAGTGGTCATGCCACCAGCCTGACAGAGTTCATGAAGCTTTTGGACAATATTCATGTTGTGACTCTTGGGGATGGTGTTGTGCAGGACCAGGAGCTGCACTCAATGATCCTTGTGTGTTCTTCCAACTCAGCTAATTCTGCATTTCTGTGAAGGTCTTAGGTCTTGGAAAGCCCGTGGAGAGCCACTGCCTGATACTGTGTTGCTGTCCTAAACCTGGGGATGAAGAGGTGTTACAGGTTAAAGAGATGCAACCTCATCAGGGTGAAGGAAAATCAGACGGGCAATGAGTAAAACTTTCTAGTTACACCACCAGAAACAAATACAAATATTTGCAAACATAAATATCAGATCCCTGGAAGAAGATGGATTTATTTACTTGAACAGGCCATCATTTTTTCATTTTATAAGATCTGCTGGAGCATACTATAAGAATCCTACTTTTTTAAAGGAAAAACCCAACACTTGAAGAAGTCTCAAAAATGACCCATTACCTTGATTTAAATTAGCAAGATAACATGAAGATGTTGGCATACAATGACCAAACTGTTCCAGCAAATTCAGTTATGGGTGGGAACCTGGCTATCACAATAGGAACCATAAAAATAGTGATGCAGGGCTGGCTGTGTCATGTTGTGTGCTGATCCCACAGCAGGATGGTGAAACATCCTGCTGGAATATCCTAAGGAAACCCTAATTATTTTCTCATACACAAATGGTATTATCCAGAACATCACTTTTTCATCTTGGCAAAATATAAAAATATGTGTCTCTTCAAAATGAACAGAAAAATACCTGAAAGTTCTTGAAATTCAGGCTTTTGACTGAAGATGAGGTAGTTAGTGGCAATAAAATGAAGAAGCCAAGTTGAAAGGCAATCAGAATTGTGAAACTGTGGGGAGAAAGAAAAGACAAAACGTCTAAAACATAACAACATCTCGCATATCAAAATATTTTTGGTTTAAGCAGTTTACTGAATAAAGTTTTGACTATGGAAGATAATGAAGGAAAAGTCATTTAATGGAAATACGTAAACAGGTGAACACCCAAGAACAAATTAACAAAGTCCCTCTCCCAGAGGTAGAAAAAACCCCTGAGGTATCATCAATCTTGGAAATTTTGACATCTGCACAGAGGCAGAGCTTCACAGGACTGGAAGGAAGGAATGTGTCATGTTGGTTTTGTGGTCTCCTGTTTCAGCAGAAAATTCTATTTTATTAAGGCAATATTCTGCAATTTAGTTTTTATTTCCCTCTTCTGTTTTTCAAATCTGCCTTTATTGTCTTTCTTTTTGCAGCCTCTAATCTTTTATTTTCCTGCTCTTTTGCATTTCTCTCAATATTCTATGCAGTTGGATCTCCTTTGTTACCTGCATGCCACATAATTTAGTTTTTTTGACTAAAAGAAGAACGAGTGCATCTTTACTTGCCTAAAACCCCTCTTTTCTGGAAGAAGCTGTAGTTAAGTTGAATTACTGCAGTGTGTCCATGATAAAGGAAATTCCACAGATGAGGGCGTGACTAGAGGATCTGGAGCCCAAATCTTATGGGAAGCAGCTGAAGGAGGTGGGGATTTTTATTCTGGGAAAAAAAAAAAGAGGCTCTGGGAGACCTTATCTCACTCTACAATTCCCTGAAAGGAGGTTGTGGACAGGTGGGGATCAATCTGCTCCCAAATAAAAAGTGATAGCACAAGATGAAATAGCCTCAGGTTGTGCCAGGGAGGTTTAGGTTGAATAGTAGGAAAAATTTCTTCGTGGCAAAGGTTGTCAAGCTATGAAGCAGGCTTGTGTGTATAGTGCTGGAGGCAATTCTGTAATTCTGTGATTAAAGGCTGAAGGATTTCTTCTGGCCACCCTAGTGTCACCAGTTATCCCTAGTAAACAAATTTTATACCAACATGTTTCCTTGGGAACAGAAATTGCTCTTAATATTTTTTAAATTTCTAAAACAACTTATTAAAGTCAACATATATATTCTCATTTGATATATACAATAAGTACCTTAGCTTTTTTGAGCAAGCTAACAATACTGAGGCTTGTGGAAGACAGTTCCCTGCTAGGCATACTCTGAAGTTGCGTGATGATGTAAAGTTCACAAATGTGCTGGAGTCTCATTACTTGGTACATCTCTGCACAGATCAGCAGAGACATTGCTTGGAGAATACTGGCTGAAAACCAAGAAAACACAAGTTACATGTACTTTACCTTTTTGACAAGATGATCAATGCTACTTTTTACCACATTGAATTTTAAATACCTAACAACAAACACATAATCAGACTGTTGTGATAACCTTGTTTTATTTTTTCAGTATTATAAATTTTTGTTTGCTGTATCCCCTTATTTTTTCCAGATAAGCTATTTGATTAAGAAGAAAAATGTGTTTAGAACTTTTTGGCAGATAGATGTAAAGAATTGCTGTCAATATTGTGGCTCTTGAAGATGATGAGTCAAGTGCTGCTGATCTATTTCGAGTAACTGAGAATTAATGAGTGGATTTTGCTAAGTTCTCTTTCAGAAAAGTATTTTTATGATAAAAGAAAATATAGCCAAAGTCCAAAGACAAAAAAAGAGTAGCATTTTTTTTTTAATATAGTACAGTGGTTGCATTTTTAAACTGATAAACAAGGAAATGTTAGGTGGAGTGAAAAGAGAAACATGGACTATCTAAGAACAAGCTAGAATAACTACTTCAAAAGAAAACAAAAGCAAAACTACATGTCAAAATATAATTTATTCATTATATAAAGGAAAAATTAGTGACATTTAAATTATGTTTTAGATTTAGTATTCAGATTTTCTTCTCATAAGAAAGATAAAGATTGAGACATAAAGAATATTTTAGCTCAATTTTTCTTGCCAAACACTCCTGTTGGCATATTTTTTCTGGGTTTACATACACATAAGATAACCATGTGTATAAGTAAGGTGTTCCTGCAATTTAACCTTGTTTATAATAAACTCAACTATCTGTGTGTTCAAGAAGTGACAACTTTTAAATATAATGCAGAATCCAAACCAGAAAGCAGTAATACTTTAATGTAAAAAGAAAATAATAAATACTATAATGGATCAGAAATTAAATTGCAACTTCTTTGAGTCTTGTTATGTGAGCACAAAACACATAAATAATTTTATTAGAAATAATTCTTCTATTTTACTTGTATAGAACGGATTTCTTTTTTTATTGCACATACAAAAAAGTTACCTTTCTTGAGACATTGCACATTCAAATATTGGCATTTTTCAATTAAATAGGTGCTGCTACATTACTCTCGATCAATGCCCTACTATGGAAAACTGAGCTACAGATATAGAACTATATTTTACAGTTTCCTTACCTGGGCAGCAGGAGTCAGTGTAAAGGTACTCTAAGAAGGACAGGAAAGTGTCTTTGGAAACCCCATACACTGGAACCAGAATGCTATTTGCTTCTAGATAATTGCCATTAAACATAGCTGCCATAACCTTACAGCGAGCCACCAGAACTGCCCTGTGGGCTGGTACAGTTGAACCTGCAGGATGTAAGACAAAAATAAATACACAATGACTTTATATAACACAGAAAGATCTTAATTTTAAAGCTCATATCTTCTTAGGAGGTTTTCACCCCACTGAACATGATTAAAGTGTTGAAAGTTGGCAATGACTAAGAACACACTCACTGCATACTAGTTAAGATGACTAATGAATAATAAAATAAAACAAAATCAACAAACAAAAAATTAATTAAACCAATATGCAATAGATTAAACCAACTGATAATAATCTGTTCACACTAACTGGACCTCCAGCCCACTTCATAAATATGAAGTGTTATGAATTGTTATGCAAATGGTCAATGGTTGGACTTGATGACCTTAGGGATCATTTCCAATGTGAATGATTATATGAAGAGTCATTTATGTTCACCAGTAACCCTGCTGATAATTAATATTTGTACAGAATGACCACACAAAGGAGAAAAAGGCAAATTTTTCCAGATGAAATTCCATTAAGTCCTGTAAATAAGTATAAATTTTACTAGGTTAAATACAGTGCCTAAGTGAATTTCATGAATTGTAGTCTTATGAAAAAAACATTGATGATTTTTTATAAGAAATTTATTAATTTTCTACTATTTGCAAGTGAACTCTTTGCTTTGCTACAGCATTTGGAAGACCTGGAGAGGCCAAAAGCCCGGGGTGGTAGAGGCCTTTCAGGCTGCAGAGTCCAGCTGGACTGAGCAGTCCAGCTCAGTATGTAAGGAAGTGCCAAGGAAGTGCCAGCCAGACAGCAACAAAAACCAAAATAAGCATTTAGAGTTGGATGTAAATGTTTTAATCAAAATTATAATAAACAGATTGAGTGACATGCAATATACTGTATGTACTTACAAAGAAGTTAATTATGTCTTTAACCACAACATTGACACCTGAGTAATTCTTTGAAGCCTTCTGGCATTTTTTGTCTTTTGTTCTGTTTCTACCCCCTGTACTTCTACTTTCAAAATGTCTAAGCTGCATGCTGTGTGTCCTGTATTTGCTTGTGAATGGACATTTATCGACTAGTTAAGATGTTCAGTCACATTCTATGTATTTACACAGATGTAATGGGCTCCTGTTTCTCCTGGCTCTCATACTTCTCCAGGCTAGAAAACTCAAAGCAGTGCTAAGTATCTAAGAAATTGCTCAAAAACTTACAAATTTGTTTGTCTGGTTAAGATTAGTGTTTTCATTTTCTCTTAGTAGTTATTTAATTTTGAAACAGTTACTATGATGAATTAGAGAAAAAAATTTGGCATCAATTATTAGAAGAACAGTTCACATCTTTTTAGTGGATAAGCATGCTTTTTAAAAAATGTCAACCCATTCAGAGATTTGGGTTTTCTTTCTCTAAAATATATAGTGTTGTTCTGGTTTCATCATCTTCCCACAAAGACTTTCTCAGGAGAGGGACACTGAGGTGAATTGTTCATGTCGTTGAACTCAAAATCAGTATTTTCCTCTCCTTTACAAAGATATTTTTGTGGCATCGTTTCTGAGTGTTAAACAGAACACCTAGAAAGAGTCTGCTTGTCCTTCTGTGCTTATGTTTGAGGATTTAATGCTTCATATTTGTCCCTGAGATATACATTTGAAAATAATTAAACCACTATCTAATTCTAGAAGGCCATTTCTTCATGAAGGGTGAGTATGGACAGATGGAGAACAGTGTTACCTTTTAAAAGCCATCTCATTTTTGTTCTCACAAAAGCATGCAACACATTTCTCACACTGCATCTTTCATTGTAACAATGAACACATTTAATATCCACACAAAACACTGAATCCTGACACCACAGCACATCAGGCAGTGAAATGTGATAGGTGTCAGTGGCACCAGATCTGCAGATCGCCAAACCCTGGTGGCAAGGACAGTGAAGCCAATCTCTGTCAGCTTCTGAGGGGACAAGGGTGATGTTGGCAGGAGCCAATAACCACCAAATTTGCTCTTTTCACTAGGGGCAACAAGCACAGAGATAAAGCTCAAGCCTTTCCAAGGTCTGATGTTAGGGAGAGCCCTTGAGTGTGTCTTAGTGCTTGTGCAGCTGGGAACAGGATTGAGATTAAAATAAAATAAAATAAAATAAAATAAAATAAAATAAAATAAAATA